>APFE030340835.1:0-13448 GCA_000404065.3 Pinus taeda
TCTCTATAAGACACTACTGCACGTGCTACTCTACATAAGAACCTCCTAAAAGGTCCTGGGACCGCAACTACATAACTCTGGAGTCTGATAGGAATATCATCAATGGACATCTCTGGTATGTCCGCCATGAGACGCTCCAAATCCTACTCCAACTCAGCTAGCGTCTCTGCAGCTGCATCTCGAGGGGCCGGTAGCGGTGCAACTGGATGTCTTCGCTCGAAAGCCCGGAGATTGGCTGGACGTCGTGGACCCACGTCTGCATTTTAAAAAAATTGTACTGTCAGTTTTGAAAACGATGTCTAAAATACAAAAACATAGATAAATTAACAACTGTGAAAAGTGAATATACCTCTGTCGTCCCATTGCTCTCCCTGTGGAAGAACCATGTCCGGGTCACCTCGAAAATCCATCCTGGAATAAGGAAAGTCCTAAATAGAGAATACTTGGTCTTTCAACCAGTCAAAATAAGCCTCGGGAAATCGAACGACTTTCTCTCCCTCGTCTGGATGCCGGGCCATGACCGCAACCCATCTCGTCATCTTAGGCTCTCGAGGAGCCCCTACCCCAATTGTGAGCTGCTGTGGGATCAGCATAGGAACTCTCTCTAAGGCGAAGCTTACGACCAAAGCCCCATATCCAAAGGTCTTTGATCATCCATCCTTCGCCCTAGTCAACTAGCCCTTCAGGTTGGCCAGTACAACATCGAACCAGTTGAAAATGGTGCCCTGGTAGGAGTCTATTGCCATCTGCATCTGGGATCCGGTGACCATGTGTAAAGCGGCTGTGCTGCAGAGTCTGGCAACAGTGAACGCTATCACCATAAGTTCAGGACGGGATATGAATTTGATCTCAATCCCCTTATCCTGGTTTTGGTTGTTACACCACTCTAGCCAGAGGCTAGCAAGGGATTGGCCACCCGGCCTAGTCCCGAATAGAGAAAGGTGTTCGCCTCTGTTGGGCAAACCAGTGAGAAAGTATATGTCGGAGGACTCTATCTCGAGCTGATGGTCTCCAATGTAGAAAATTTGATCCTGAATGTTCCACCTCTCGACCAACCACTCCAGAAATGGCACCTGGGCCCTCATGCTAGGTATGACCCAGTATTTGTACAAGCCGCATGCTCGCAATGCATCGATGGTAGGTTGATGATTCAACGCAGCCGAATCAATATCTTCATGCTCTCTTTCATGCCAATCCCACATGGTGAGTATCCTACACACCAGAAAATGAGTCTTAGAAAACTTAAAATCAAATTTTTGTGGTTAAATTTGGAAGTTGGACTTTGGGGATGCGCTTTTCATGGGGTACGCACCCCGCCTTCAGAAACAGAGCGTGGGTACGCATCTGGTCTGAAGGTAGAGTGCGTACCCCGACCCTTTTTCCTTTAAAGAAAAAGGTCGGGGTACGCAGGTTACCCGGGGTGTTTAGATTTTCCATTTTCTCATTTCATTTTACGGCCACTTTTCTAAGTGGAGTGCAGGTGTCAACATTCATGTGCAAGTAGTTATTTCCATGCAATTCAATGCTGTGAGATTGATGGAACGAACAACCTCAGCAGTTTGACATCTGTTACACTGAAATTTGTCACCATGACTATCTGCAGTTAATATGGCTCCATCAATAGTCATATTATCCTCCTTGTCAAGCCTAATACCTCTGCTCTTCATGTCAAACTTCAAAAAAGAGAGAAAGTCACTAAAAAACATGTTTATCTCTGGGTACGCAGCTTCTCTCTACCTTGCCTGCGTGTACGCATCTCAAACTCATTGTACCTGCGTACTTGTACGCTCTGTAAGCCAAAGGATGGGTGTGTACCCCTGTAAAGGTCAAAAGGCGCGAGTTTCATCTTAAAAAAGTTACTTGTGGTCACTTCTAGAGCTTCTAGAAGAGTGTTTGACGTGTATTGAGCGCCTCCAGATGGTTCATGCATCCCTATGATAGAGGAACTTATCCCATCAAGAGAGGATCTACCCCATCCAAAAGAGGGAGTATCCCATTGATGTTGGAACTGATTAACTTCCTCTAGAACACTATAAATACAGGCCTTGGGCCAGAGGAGGGGAGGTTGAAAGCTGAACATTCCAAAGGGTAGATGCTGCTGGAATTAGGACTTCCATTGTAAACTTGTGAGGAGAGATTACCATCCTTTCTTGTTGCCATATTGGAAGTGGGTGAGCTTGTCAAAGTAGAGGAAATCTCTTGCTGGACCCTGGGAGGAGCTTGCACAACACCAAGGCTCAGGTTGTAATGGTTCCTTTTTTGTTTCCTTAATACAAATAAGTCCATTCTTCTCAATGATTTGTTGTTAATGAATTATTTCATGTACTCCTTGGTCTATGTGATGAATATGCTTTGTTTTATGATGAATATTCAGGTGTTATGTAATCGTTTGCTTTGTTAGTGTATGCAGGTCTTAAAGTGAAGGAGGAGCTCATCTGGATCAGCAAGGCTGGACTGCTACAACAAGCGTTGGATTTGAGGTAGGATCGAACAACACTTGGTTTCTCATAGGATAATGTATGTTTAGAGAAGGATTTCTCTTGTTTATTTTGTTTGTCACTAGAGAGTCTTAGACTCCTAGGGAGGTTAGGTTTGTCCGCAAAAATAACTCTTTCCACATGACAACATCCTTTTCTTCAGATGGATCCTGGATGTGAGCTATATGTAGTGTATTCATGTAATTCTTTTTGCTATACATTGTGTTGCACAGATCCCTATTTGATGTTTGATGAGGGATCTTATTTATTACTTTTTTTCATGATTCCTACTTGATGTGATGCAAAATCATCGGTGGATGTACTTGTTTTCATGAATCATCATGTTTTATTTGAGACCCCTTTGTCATTATGTTGATGGGATACTCATGTAGTCGTCATGTATGTTTGCATTGAGATCCCTTGTATGCCATGTTGGCAGGATTCTCATTATCATCATGCATGAGTTTATGTCCTATTGATAAGAGTCCTTTTTGTCTGAGAGTTCCTGTAGTGGAACATATCTTGGCACCACTCCTCCGTGAGGCCATTTTCCTTGTATGATAGTGACATCATCTCTTATGTATATCATCACTATTGACAACACTTAATGCAGCGACCTACACCATCTTGACACTAGGGCCCGAAGATGTAGTCCCTCCTGGATGAACCCCATTATTAACGACTTGTTTTCATGTGCTAGTGATTGTCATGTTCTTATTCTTTACAACATGTAGATGTATTCATTTATGTTCTTTTAAAAATGTAATTTAACACATCATACAAGTAAAAGGTCTTGGAAGGGTCCTTTGTCACACCTGGACCTGGATCAAGTGGTATTAGAGCGGTCTTTGTGTGGATATGAATTTTAAGCATGAACAATGGAACGTGCAGCGAGAGAGGATGAAAAAGCGATGTACGAGACCATGCTCAACATTTCCAAAAGGGTGGAAATAATGTATGAAACTCTACAAAAAGAGATAGAGGAAAAGGAGCAATTACAGCTTCAGTTGTGAGCCATTGAGGAGGCCCTAGAAGAACTTAAGCACAAAAAACAAAATATCAAACAGAGAATGCTAAGTTGAAGATGCTTCTACATGAAGAGAAAGAGGAGAAACATAGTTTGCTACGACAGCTGCAAGAAAATGACAAGGCCTTGGAAAAGCCGCAACGTGACCCATGCGAGGTAAAAAGTAGTTCTTTGAATTCATGTATGTTTCCTGATGATGATTTTGCTATTTTTGAAAATCATACCACATGAATTGGCTCCAAATTGTTGAAGAGAATGGGGTATGAAGGAAAAGGCTTGGGCGTTAATGGCCAAGGCATTGTCAACCCCATCAAAGTGGAAGAATTACCCCGTTAGGCAGGACTTTGGTATGTCAGAAAGGAAGTTGGGGAATGCGCCAAGACAACTAGCAAACCACCAACAACAGATGATGAGAAGCCCTCATCATTTCTTTCGAAATCAATAGAGGAGGTAAAAGATGTTGATTTCCTTTCATTTTCATCTTCACATAGAATGATTTCTGTTGAAGGTTTAGAGATCCCAATTACAAGGAAAAACATGAAACTCCTTACTAGGATGAGGCACAAGGAGTAAAAAGAACTTGGTGTTAATAACCAAGGCATAACTCAACCATTGGAGGTTATGTAGAGACCTCAATTTGCAGGCTTGAGATACATCGAAGGAGAATGCTCGAAGGTGTCAGATTCTTCCAAGACATTGTCGAAATCATCGAGGAAAGATAATGATGGGAACACATCCCCATCATCCCATGGGAGTACCCATTGCAGGCAAATAGTTGAGGCAAGCTCTTATCACCATACTTACACCAGAGACAACAAGGAAAGGTATAACCAGTCTAGACATTCAAATGTTCATTTTGATTATAATCATGTTGTTAGTTATGAACGTAAAACATGGCATCGGAAAACATGCACCTTTTGTGGATTACATAACCATACATTTTCTAAGTGTTGGAAAAGAATTGCAGCACACAAAAGGATGAGGCGTGAAAGACCCTCTCAACAACAGGTAAAGAAACATGTTAAACTGGAGGAAGAAGACCTATTGAAATCATTGCGACAGAAATGGCCATCAAAGAGCCACATGTTGGAGGCTCCATCCAGAGTAGCGCTTTAACGAGAAAGTGTCGGTGCATGAACCTGATGAATCAGTTTTTTGACAAGGAAAACTGCCACAGGGAGGCAACCCACTCGCATTAATAAGTGAAAAATGGTTTCTAGATATGTTAGCTTGTCATGGTCGTGCTTTTGTAAATCATTTGTTGCGTTTTAAAATGTAAAAGTGATGATGTGTTTTCCATCACTTGTTCAGCAACAATGATGTCTGGTCTTATTTTTTGTTGCATGATAAACTGTGAAAGTGATGTCGTGTTTCCATCACTTGTCAAAGAAACAATAGCGTTTTGCCTTATTGTTGTGAATTATGTGTTGCAGTGATGATGTGCTTTCCATCACTTGTTGAAGCAACAATGATATGTTGGCCTGGTTTTTGTAGCTAGAGTATTGTGTCCATCTTGATGTAAACTTGACCACCGAGTATGTGTTATAAAATCGGGATGCTTGGGTCATTAGTTGGTCATGAAATTCAAGCATGTAATTTGCAAAAAAACAATGTAGTACAGGTTGCAGAGGCTGCAGGTGTCGACTCATCGCTTACGGCTTTGGAGAACAAAGGTGAAGGAGATGGAAGCAAGACCTTTCAGGACACTTGTGATGCAGACAAGGTACAAAAAAGCTGCAGATTATTTTTTTATGCTTTTTGAGGACCAAAATCTCCTCAGTGGGGAGGATTGATCCAGGTGGCTCCAGAGACACACACAGGACAAAGAGGGCTTATGAAAGCTCAAAAATAAAAGTGATCAGAATGCTTTCGAACCAAGACCAGAGCATAGATCTTGTCATCCTGATTGCAGCGGTGCCAACGGTTCATTAATTGGAGCTCGTATGAGGGAGAACGAGCTAGTCAAAGTTTTGGTCAAAGGTGGGCTGTGGGCCAGGTTTAAGTGTCCTACAATTTGACTGACCCCGCTGGTGAGCTCCAGTATCGTAGCAATAATGCTACAACTCCTGAGGCTTCCTGTCTCTCATTTTATCAACCCGGTTGTTCGTACAAACTTGGAAGCGACGGTGCTATATGCACAAGTACTAGCTCTTGTCGCAACTGTCACTTGGTCAGCTGCCACAAGTCCGCTAGGGTTCAAGCCAACTTCTATAGGCTCACAGAAGAAGCTTTATCAATGATGGACGAAATCTAGCTCAAAGGAGACTAAGTTAATTGACAAAAATGCACTAAAAGTAGATCAAAGCATGTAACCCTAGGAAACCCTAATTTGACTAGTTTAATCTCTATAAAGCAATGAAGATGAGTAATACTTCTACCAATGCTGCTATTACCTCTAATGAGTGAAATGCATAGATCTAAACTACTTTACATTATAAAAGACATGTTTTTGTACTTTCCATTAAGTCGGGGAAATATTTGTGATTTTGAGCTTATTAGGGTTTGGTTGTGCAGGTTGAATGAAGAAGGGAGGAAAGCGTGGGACTGGTTGGGGAGGCTAGGTGAGGTCCCTATGGACCCTTGGCATTCATCCACAGAGTATCACGTTCAGAAGCTCAGCAACCGCGTGAATGACCTCCTACAGGATGTCTGCAGGGGATCCTACAGGAAACTTAGGGTTTTCTACAGGATGTCTCTGAACTGCTACAGGATGATCTACCGTGAAGGATTTAAGTGATGGGGATAGTGAGGCAAGGGTAGGAAAGGATGTGTGAGGTAGGTATCAGGCTGGTGAGGGCTCATAAGTGGAAGGATGAGTTGGGAAACAGGTGTAGGGAGTGGGTTGAAATGAGGTCTGTGAAGGGTCAAGGAATGAGGCTACGTGAGGAATAGGAGATGTTTAGGAAGGGACAGAACGCAGTGTAAGTCAAGGTAGCGTAATTGCATGCAGGATCACAGTGGAGAGGATGGTAATGAAACGAGAGGGAGGAGAGTGTAAATGAAACAAATGATCAAAACTGTTTATCTAACCGAGAATGCATCAACCTACACTAAGTGTACCGTGATTTTATTGAACAGTGATCCCAAGACGCAAAGAGAAATACGTATGGGGTTGTGATGAAGAGATGTGTGGTGCGTGTAAATGACAAGGAAGCATCTAAATCCAAATCATAACTGTATCAAACAAAATCATGCGTGTTTTTGGTGGTCTGCTGTGGACTGCACCCCAATCTTCAAACGAGATGGCAGTGAGCCTTAACAACCGTTTTGCTGGAGCTCCAATGGATGTTATATCTCCTCTGCTACACTAAGCAAGTGGAAGTAATTGTACCATAAGCAAAATCTATCTAACTCATAAGAAAATCAAATTACCAGACTACCATTCGAATTGCATATGTAAATGAAACTTAAAGTGCTGGAAGTGAAATATAAACAACACTACAACAGAGGGGATCTATGGCTCTCAGGTTGGGCCCTAACCTGAGAGCTATAGTCTTCTAATAAAACTCAGGAATCGATCACAAACTGTCCTCTTTATTCATAATTTAAAGTCATGCCAAATTGGCTTACAACAAAAAAACAAAACGTAGACTGCTTCCAAAATTATATCATAACCTGAGAGATTCAACAACCTATCTAAGGCTAAGGCCTCCATATTTATACAAAAAATGATGGTCCGCCAAGTAGCCTTGATTCTAGGAGCTCGGCTGTCCAACTGAAGGTTAACTGCGGATTTGTGAGGCAGTCAGAACTGCTGTTCTGGTAGAACAGTTTATGACTGCTGTTCCTGTAGGACAGCTAGCTGCTTCTGAAGCTCGGAGGGGAGATTGATTGGAGCTCGGAGTTCTTGGTGGGAATCACGAGGAATGCCCCAAGACCATGGACATTACTCCACGAAATCAGCAGAGCCACCTCATTGTCTCCTTGTCTCCTCTTTCGTTGTCTCTTGCTCCCCTTTTTAATGCCAAAACCTGGAATCACAATGCATTAGTCACGTGGATAAAGTGTCTAACCTTCCTCCTACAAACAACATGAATAAACTAAGAAATGCATGCATAAGCAAATAAAGAGGAATGGTTTGAGCAAGCAAAGTAGGCCAAAATGAGCCCAAATTGTACCAAAATTGGGGCTCATCAGAAACCTCAACGGAGGATCCCCTAGTCAGGAAAGTCAACAAGTGTATGAGGTCGTTGAATTCAATTGAAGAAATCTGAGAGCTCCTGGGAATGAAAGACACGAGGATGAAAGATATCGTGAAACATGCAACCATGACGAAGGCAGTCAACATCCAAAGGACTAGGAAGACTTGACCATGAAACTTCCTAGAATGACGTATAGAATTTCATAGAAGCTTAAAAATATGATGAACCTTGACAATATATATCATTGGGAGATGTGTCAACATGTATGCAGGATGATTGATACCTACAAGAAGACGTCATTGGAAGAAGGCCATCACC
This sequence comes from Pinus taeda, assembly GCA_000404065.3. NCBI lineage: Eukaryota > Viridiplantae > Streptophyta > Pinopsida > Pinales > Pinaceae > Pinus > Pinus taeda. The sequence continues at coordinate 7,965 of APFE030340835.1, forward strand.
AAAAGGTAGTATGTGATTTGTTTTTGGTGTATAACATCTTGGAAAAGTCTGGGTATGTGTGCAGGATCAAGGAAGGGAGAGTTGCGAAGAATGTCACAACTATGTACCTTGTGATCTAGAGCAATAATTTTCGAAGAAAAGTGAAGATAGATGAGCTTATGAAGGAAGCCCTAGATGTAAAGCCATGGAGGATACCTTCTAGGAAATGAAGGAATGACATGACGAAGGAAAGTGATGGATGGTCGAGCCCTACATATGAAGGAATTGATGACATCGAAGTCCTAAATAGTTAGTCAACTAGAAGACCCTATAAAGCACTGATGATAGAGTCCCTAGGTAAGAGGGAGAGTTAGACACAACATTCTTATCTTCAGTCTAGATGAAAGAATGGATGATTTGTAATCATCTGGTATTCGACATTCTTTGAGGATGTGGTAGGGAATCTAAGACAAGAGTGGACAAAAGGACCGATATTCTTGACGGCTGGGAACCCAAGATGAGAATAGTCCTAGTAGAGAATACTCGAAGAACACCCGGGTGGGTATGACCCTAAGAGAGACAATGATGATGTGTGTTTAGTAGTCATTGATATTGCCAACATTGTGTGCTACGATCTATTTGAGAGATACAGTTGTTAGTCAAGACCTTGTTAAATGGAAACAATGTTGGTTTAAATGATGCTATAACAGATGGATTTCAAATCCGATCTTCTTATAAGAATTCTTCCATGAACTTGAAAAATTGTCCAATGATCATGTATGTATGAATACCTCCCTAGTTAAGAGGAAGTGCTCAAGAAACTGTAACTAGGTTTGGTCTTCATAATCACACAAGTCAATGATGTAGAATATTTTTGTAAAATATGAATCATGGATTTCATGATCAAATGTATTTGTGTATGTAGCTCCCATTATGAGCAATAAGTCATAGGATTGTGTCATTAACCTTTACACATGAAATGTACAAATAAGACTCCAAGATCAAAGGCAAAATCATGTGACAAATCTCTCTCAAAGGAAAGATCAATGGGCTACTAAAGGATCGCTCTAAACGCATGCAATAAATGTATTTTTCGGCATAAAAATATATTTATAATTGAATGATCAAGTTCACTTAAAGTTGGTTAACAGGCAGTTCATGTTGGTTTGAAATAGACACCTCAAACGCTATAAATAGCCCTCCTCCTCAAGCATTCAGAGATCATTATTTTTGGGTCTTCTCTCATATGCGAGAAAGTGTGAAGTGAGGGTCTATGGTTATAGGAAGAAGGGTGAAGGAAGGATATGCTTCCTATACGAAGGAACCTATCTACAGTGCAAGATAAGGGTCTACTCAAGCAGTCGTAGGCTGAGAAGTATGAGGACTGTCTAGTGAAGTTAGGGCATCATCATCACCTCGGAGAATAGTATTCGATCCTTAGTCTACTTGAAGGGCAGATACACTTGAAGAATAGAAACCTCTAGATCGAAGATCTAGTAAGCTAAAAGGGCCATGATTCTGTCACACAACGAAGAGTATATTCCTCGTTAGCGCTATAATGCAGTCCTAGTATATCTCTGCAGTAAGTGTTGACTCTAGACTTAAGAAGGTTTGGATATTGGTCTAGAAGGGGGCCATTGCCATAGCAAACTAAGAGAAGGAGTATAAGGTCAAGCTATTCACTTACACGTGGAGAACCTACAGTATTTTTAGGACTACAGTAAGGGTTTCTAGGCAGTCACTTGAAGATATCAAAATATCCTTGTGTTGAAGTGCTCTTCTCACCCAGCAAGGTACTTTAGGCAATAGAAGTGTGGAGGAAGGAAACAAGGAGAGAAAGAAGCACATCTTTCAAGGTTGGTAGAAGATAAGATCTTTGTTGCAGTAGGAAATTAGACAACAGTAAGAAGAGATTCTTGCCTTTTATTCCAGAGTCATTTGGTCTCAAGGGTCTTGTATTGGTCTTGGAAGTTTTTTCAAGAGAAGAAACTATAAGAAGAATTACTGCAGGTTTTCATCTCAGGTTTGGAGAGCTTTTTCCTTAGCAGCTGCCTATATCTTGCGTTATTGTTCTTTTGATTATTATGCATGGTAGCTGGTTGATGAAGTTAATATTGACTAACATATAAAAGTTCATCTTTTGAATTATCTAAAGATTGAAATCACTTCACAAGTATTTATCAAGTCAGAGAAATCATTAACAAATCAGCCCTTAGATTTCTTGACAAAAACATGAAGATGAAGAAGAAGGGAATTTTTTATCAAGGAAATCGATTTGAGGATGATTGGTTCACTCACCTCAGTTGGAAAGAGGGAGATGTAAAGACACTGATGAATATGATAATAATTGAAGTTTTTAGTTGATCTGCTTGTTCTAGAAACACATTGGTTCATGATTGAAAGGGCATGAAGTAAAACTTTGTTGACCTCAAACGGACAAAGTAGCAGAAATTTCCATGATAAATCACTCACTTTGACCAGAGGCTATTATGATTTTGTAACTCAGATGTTGAAGATTTGTTTGGGATATAATTTGGCTCCTTAGAAAGACATTTGGTAGAAGTATGAGTTTAAAATAGAATGAGAGCTTGTTTGATGATAACAACCGTTTAATTCGTTTTGAGAGCACATGGATTGAGTGAACAAGCAATGATGGTGGGGACAGAGTTGATATTTGGAAAGCTAATATGACTTATTGAAGATTATGAGACAAAACTATGTTATGAAGAAGATAAGGTATGTGATAACAATTGTTAGAAAGTTTGACTCTCTAAAGATGAGAGATGAACCATTTGATGATTAATAAGATCCACGACATTTGAAGTTTTATATGCTATGATGTTGCTTAGGAGTCGAGAAACCTTGCCTTGAGACATTTGGTAGAAGTATGCGTAGAAAATGGAGTGACAACTTGTTTGATGATAACAATTGTTTAATTCATTTTGAGAGCACATGGATTGAGTGAACAAGCAATGATGATGGGGACTGAGTTGATATTTGGAAAGATAATATGACTTATTGAAGATTATGAGGCAAAACTCTGTTATGAAGAAAATAAGGTATGTGATAACAACTGTTAGAAAGTTCGGCTCCTTAAAGATGAGAGATGAACCATTTGATGATTGACAAGATCCAGGAAGTTTGAAGTTTGATATGATATGATGTTGTTTAGGAGTCGAGAAACCTTGTCTTGAAGATGAAATGTGAAAGAATTTAGCTCCATAAAATGTTGGACATCCAAGAAGGTCAAAGCCTAGGTATGATGCGAAAAGGGAGCTTTGCGTCTATAACTAGATATCCATGAAAGAACAAGTAACTAATGTGTTAATGAAGTATGAGACCAACGAAGAATTGTAATGATGTCTCTGTGACTGAGAGGGAGTAATAAATCTCCTCCATGTTTAATTAGGAGTAAGGACCTCCTCCATGGTTGAGAGGGAGCGATGGTGGACACCATATTCTCCATGTGTGTTGCAGTAGGCTAGGACTAACTATCATACATCTAATGAAGACACTAGGAGGGAGAATGGAGGATTAAATAAGCATTTGGGACTAGTACTCCGTGAGGATTGGGAATCTAAGATAGGATTAGTCTCGTAGACCAACACTCTTTGAGGATTAGATAGGGTATCCAAGACAAGAGGGATCGAAAAGGACCGATATTCTTTGAGGATTGGGAATCCAATATAAGAACTGTCTTGGAAGGACATACTTGGTGAACATTCGAATGGGGTATGTGTCTTTAGAGGCTATGATGGTGTCAATATGTATGCCTCCCAACATTATGCTCTAATATTGTGGAGAATTAGAGATTGTTAGTGAAGGCCTTGCTATGTTGTTATTTGACAATGTTGTTTATGATGTTGATACTTGAAGATGGCTTATCGATTTGACTTTTCTTATGATAATATTTTAATTTGAGAGTATCCTTGTACCGATTATGTAATTATGAATACCTCCCTAGTTAAGAGGGAGTGTTGGAAAATGTAACTAGGTGCAGTCTTCATAATTGTCATTATACTTATGTCATTGTATATTTTATGTAAAAGCCAAAGAGAAAAAATAAAAAATTATTTTCAAGCATGGGTTTTGTGCTCAAGTCAATTTGATATTTAGGTTAAGTGTGTTCTTCATGCTTCCAAGTTTTATTAAGTCAAAGAGTCAAATTCATATTTGAACCTTTTGTAAAGAAAAAGAGAAAAATAATTTTTAAAATGTATTTTTTGGATAAATCTATGTAAAGAAGCCAAGTCGACTCTTCTAGATGTCAAGTAGGCTTAACGAAATGACATGTCTTTTTGCATGTTGGAACAACTATATATTGGTAGACATCCTACTCCAATTCAACCAAGCAATTCGATGCTCTTTTTACAATGACTTACGAGGTAAAAATGTGTGAAATTCTTGAGGCTATACTTTCAAGAAGAAATGTAAGCTTTCTTAGGTTGTTATCTCAAATAAGTGCGAGCTTCCTAGGGTACAAAAGATTTGAAACAATGCTAGTCTCTTGGGTTACATAAGATGTGAAACATGTGCAAATTTTGTGTGAAATTTGGAGGGCTTGACTTGGCCTCTTGGAAGATGGATTTGGTTCTTGGATTTCTCATTTTGATTTGATTCTATAAGAAGAAGAGATTTTGTGGGTTTTCCTTTTGGAGAGGTTTTGACTTGACTTGAAGCCTATATCTTGATCTTCATGCTTACATTTTGATAATTATTTGAGGAAAAAAGAACATAATAGATATTAATAAGAAGTCAACAAACTTGACAAGTAATTATAAAAAAAAAAACATCTAATTTAATTTGCAAACCTCATGATTTCTCAACACTTTCCACTAACCACATCATATATATATATACTTACAAAAAAAATGTGTAATTGGTTCAATTAATATAAAATTAATATGTAATATTTAAAGAGAAAATTACTATAAATTCATTACCATCTATCACTAATGAAAAAAATGCAATTTTGTTTTACAATTAAAAAAAATTACACAAAGAGAATTAATTCCTCTCATTAAATCGATAATTACGATGAATTTCATTATCGGTCAAGAATGGTTACGGCGGATTACTCTTTTGGTCGGAAATTTTTGTTTGTAGTGAAACGATACTATTGCAAAGTCGACGTAAATATGTTGTAATTATTGCAAAGTCGTCGTATGTATGTTGTAATTTGGAAGTATGATAATTGAAGGAGAAAATTAGGTTAGTGACTTTATATTATAATGGTTTACTTGACTCGGGCATCTAAAAAGGAGTTGTTTATAATGTGATTTTTTGGAAATTTTGGTGACGGATACGGAAGAAATTGAGGTTAAATCTTGATTTTTAACAGTTAAAATGGTTTTTTAACTGTATATTTGGATTCAGCACTCTCAAAAACCCCTGGGATCTTTTGATTGTACAGAAACTAGCTATCAAACTTGCCATTCCAATAAATTGCTGCCAGATTTTGATCAGAAAAACCAGCCGAAAAAACTTTCAAAAAATCTCATTATA
>APFE030340837.1:0-13203 GCA_000404065.3 Pinus taeda
ATAAGATCAATTATTTTGCTTTAGTGAAGAGTACATTTTTATTAGGGTCATAACAAAGGACTTTAATAATCAATGCCACCAACAATGAGGTACATAGAAGGTTTTGCGCTATTGATAAAATTTCAGTTCCATGCCCTCAACATGATAAAATCTAATGGTATATTTTAATCTTGCCAGTGTCAAAATCTTGAAAAATTACCAAGTTTGTATAATTTTCAAAGGGATAAAAAATTCTCCATATGAAATCCAATGAGGTTGGAACTGCTCATACATCTTGAAACAATTAATGGTAATGTTAGAAATTTAAGTAAAAGGATCACTCCCCTTTAATAATTTAATATTATCATTAATTACTAGAGTGAGTGCAATGGAGGGAAGTGTTAATTTTTCTACAATAAACGTAATAGAAACAATTTTTTTGATTTGATAATTACTTCTAATGATTTTTAATTAATTCTTCTAATGCCATTGATATCGTGAAGCAATTATACACAGAAAATATCAACAGTAATGTAGCAAAAACAATAGAAACAAATACGGTCATAAAGAGATAGTCTTGCATAATAGAGAGAACAAATTCTCCTTTGGAAACCCAAACTTGGGAGAAAACAAAACAACTCTTCTTTTAGGAGAAATTATTATTTAGCAAGGTTTACAATAAAATGTCTAGAAATTTGTGCCAAAAACTAAGCCCAAATTTTGGTCATTTGTTTTAATTGCTCTCATGAGTGTTTTCTATATAAGAGAGATGATGAGTGAGTGAGACAAATGAAGTGTCACATCATGTGTATATATAGGAATGGGTGCATTTACCCCGAGGGACACACCTTTTCATGGTGGGGCTTGTTGGAGAATCTAGTAGGGTAGTTATTTAAACCAATTCTCCTTATCTTTAATAATTGCTTGTGAACTTGAGTTATCTTCTTATGTTTCTTTATTAGATTTTTGTCATCAAATAATTATCAAGAGAAGAAACAATAAAGACAATAGACACAAGAAGTAGTCTCCAAGTCAGGGCAAAACCCCTCTAAGGGGAAAACCTAGAAAACATCTCTTCTCTTCTTATACACAGAAAATATCCCCTGTAATGGGGCGAAAATAGTAGAAACAAATAATATCATAAAGAGATAAACTTGCATAATAGAGACAACAAATTTTCCTTTGGAAACCCAGACTTGGGAGAAAAATGTTTAGAAATTTGTGCCAAAAACTAAGCCCAAATTTTGGTTCTTTTTTAGTTGCTGTCACGAGCATTTTCTATATAAGAGAGACGATGAGTGGGTGAGACAAATGAACTATCACATCGTGTGTATATATAGAGCTTGAATGGGTGAATTTACCTTAAGGGGGACACCTTTTCATGGCGAGGCTTGTTGGAGAATCTAGGAGGGTAGTTATTTAAACCAATTCTCTTTATCCTTGATAATTGCTTGTGAACTTTAGTTATCTTCTTATGTTTCTTTATTAGATCGAACCATTGGTTTCCCCTTCCTTCAACTTGGTATTTACCTTGGGCCATTTCTTATCTTTCTAATAATTTCCCCTCGATTAATGCTCTATCACTACTTTCCTTTTCACTAACAAACCTAAGGATTGAAGCTTGAAGGAGCATAACGAATTCATGGTGAGTAGCACAGTGCAGTGGATTCAATACAAAGAAGTTGAGTAGTCAATGAAATTGATTTGTGATGTGCTAAGGGAGGGGTTACGATGCATTGCATCACATTTCTCATAACTAGCATCTCAATTAGCATGCACTATTACGTAAGGCTAGGCAACAATTATGCAAGATAGATGCAATGCTCATCAGAAACCTACTCCACCATGGCTTTCCAAATGCATTCAAGGCTTCAAATGTTGCTACCTTATCTCTTTTCCATGTTTCTAGATCTCGCAAGTGTTCTCAAGCATAATTGACAACTCTTGTTCAAATGTAAAGAAAAATAAGTTATATGAATATTCAACACTAAAAAAAGACTATGGGCTATTGTCACCTACAAATTTTGGACAAATTTCAAATCTGGAAGTTGTAGTCTACAAGAGAGGATATATGGGCTATCCCTATAGTGGCTTTTCCTCCCATTTTCAAATGATATTTTGACCACCTTGCTAATGTTGTTCTTCTTCAAAACAAAAGAGCCAGAGTCAAATAATTATTGGATTTGTCTAGTAGATGGGAAACCAACTCATAAAGTCCTTGCCCCTGCTATGCAACATACTCATAGCATATGTTAAAGCTACTGCTACTTGTCTTTGAATCATGATCACAAACAACTTATTCCCTATGTAATCCTATTTCCTTGATCAAAGACAAGTGCCAAGGCCAAATATTCTTATTGTTTTCTCTCCAACTTAGTTTTAATAACTTTCTCCCCTTTGCTAGGTTCATTACCAGATCTAAGATTTAACAATTAAAATTATTTTTTAGGTAGTATTTCCCTATAGCTTATCAATAAGCCCCGAATAATACCAAACCAGATTAGTGATACATTTTATTGGTAGAGCCTTTATGCATTCCAAAATAATCTTGAAGCTATTAATGACCCACACTACTTGTTTTACACTAACAATTGATTTTTTTTTCTTGATGCAAATCAGATTCTCAAGTTATGCACCATGAATGGATCTAGTGGAAGATCGTTTGGCTTCACAAGACAAAAAATTGAGAAAGGTATCGTAAACCTACCAAAAACCATATGCATGGTAAATTGTGAGAAATAAAATTTGCTTTGATACGTGTCTCTAGATGGTCCAACTTACAAAATTACTACAAATCCCTTTCCCTCTCCCCCAATAGAGGATAAATGATAAACACATATCCCGAGAGTCTTTGTAAACCCAAACTTCACATCCATTCCTCCATCATATTTGGAAGAGACAAGATAAGTGAAGTATGTTCCTAGTTGCTTTTCCCAACCCTTCGATGCTTTAGGGTGGTTAAATTTCGTAATAGAGAGTTTGCTTTTACTACTTTGCCCAACTCACATTTGGGCTAATTTATGATTATAGTATTGAAAATATTCTAATAAGCTCTAAACACCAAATGATCCACTCTATTAAAGTGTCCAATAAAGGTGGAGTGTATAGTAGCACAATAAATTACTTTATTGTACCCTTCCACAACAAATTTTATTGTTGAAGGCTCACCTACATCACCAACCACTATATTCATTGATCTTGGAAGCAACTCTAAAGTCTTTGGATCATCTTTCTAGACCAAAGCATCAATTTTTATGGATATAATTGTTAGATGATCTCCATTTAACCAACATTACAAGACCTTTTCATATCAACTTCATTGATGAAATCCAAACCACATATTTGCAAATGCCATAGGTGCAATACCTAATGAATTTATATTACATAAATTTGTCCTTCCAGGAAACATCTGAAATAGTACGCTGAATTTGATCCATGGCCTATGAACCTGGATTTTCTAATGGAGACGATGATCTGCAAAAATGTCTGTTGATCTATAAACCACTTTTTTTTAAGAACAACACTGATAATGACAAAAAGTTTGGTCTTATTGCATTTCATGGAAAAAACTTTTCTTTTCTTTTTAATGTATTTAAACTATTCAATGAGCATATAAAACCATTTAAATAAAAATTTTAAATATTGAAAGTTGTCTTGTCGTTGGGGGTGAAAGGTGAGCACTGAAAATGTGTGTTATTGTATTGTACAGTGTACTAGTTCTTTTGTCACTGACACCCTAGATACCTGAGTTGCTTGACCTATGCACATAATATTCGCTTCATTGGCAGCTGTTCTCATCAGGTTTTTCTCTCTTGACTAAATATTAACCTTGTAATGTTCAGGTCACTGGTTGCAAATTTGTCAGCAGCAAATTGCTACAAATCAGAACACTTGAAATCACCGGAAAACTGGGCTTTAGGTAATGTACTGGAGTTTTTGCTCTCTTTTAAGTTATTTTCTCAATGCTTAGGCTTTACTTAGCTCTAAGTTTAAAAGGAAATTATTGTTTGTTGTACAGTTGAGAAGGCCAAGTTCTTTTATATTGCTGGCTTTTTCCTTACAGTCTCGCCTGAGTCGATTCAACTTGTGGCTGAACATGCAGCTCAGAAAGGGAAGGTAAAGTGTATTGTAATCACTTTGGTATCTTGAAGCAGAGGGGTTATTTTGTTATTGGTTATTTGGGAAACTAACAATGTCCATGCCAAATGGTCTTGTGTCTCATGTCGTGCAGATATTTATGATGAATCTTGCAGCTCCTTTTATCTGTGAATTTTTTACTGAGGCATTGATGAAAGTTTTTCCGTAAGACCTACTTCCTTGCATTGTTTTTGTCTGATTGGCTTCTTTCTTCTATGATATCCAAATTCCCTCTGTTATAACTTATATTTATTATACTGTTTGAAATGTTTCATGATATCTGTCAATTTTACCTCAGGTATATGGATTATGTTTTTGGAAATGAGACTGAAGCAAGGACTTTTGCAAAGGCACAAGGGTGGGAGGTAAATTATGTGATCTTAATTTCTGCTCAATATACTTCTGAACTTGAATGGAGTAGATGTTTACGAAATCTTTTGCATTTTCTAGACTGACAATGTTGAAGAAATAGCCCTAAAGATGTCAGCGCTGCCAAAGGCAACTGGAACTCACAAGAGGATAGCTGTTATTACACAAGGTGCAGATCCAGTAGTCGTTGCAGAAGATGGAAAGGTAATTATTTTCGATATTTTGTCTTTTGTTTATAGCTGACAGTGAGATTAAGAGAAGACTTTTCTTGAAATATTGTACTGGAAGAGGCTAAAAGTTTCAGTGGTGTTGATAATGAAGTGTTGGTGCTTGAGAAGTGTTGGTTCTTGCAACATTCCTACTATATTCAACCAAATACATTCTGGTCTATGGTTCTAGATTTCCTTCCCTTATGATTAAGGATAATATGAGTTCAATCTAGTTCTTAGGGGATTGTTGATGTCTGGACTCTGGAGTTCTTACTGGGTAAAAATTGTGCAACTCCATGAGAGTTAACATTGGTGACAAACAATATGTAGATTATGGTCTGTGACATGGCATGGCCATCACCATTATCTTTACAAACTGATTCTAGATGATAAGAGAGCTCAGAAACATCATCTCGATTCATGACAGAAGGTGATAGATAGTCTGCCAGGACTTTGTTGGACTCTAGAGTCTACTATAAATCTCTATTATTAAAGGAACCCTTAGCAGATGATGACCTTATTTGAACCGTATTGTGAGAATTTTGGGGTTGTTGGTAATGGAGAATTGAGTAGAAAGGTTAACCCCAGTTTGTGAGCATACCCAAATTGTACTACTTTAAAGCCGAAAATAAATTTGCACTAGAACACTGATTTTGAGCAGTGTTGACTCTGAGATGCCTCTACAAATATTTCATCATGTGATCTGTCGTGAGTTGAAGTATCTGAGCAGGTTGTTGATGTATGGAGTTCTTACTTGGTAAAAATTGTGCAACCCCTGGGAGTCAACATTTGTGACAAACTCTATGTAGATTATGGTCTGTGACATGGCATGGCCATCACCTTTATCTTTACATTCTGATTCTGGATGATAGGAGAGCTCAGAAACATCATCTCGATTCATGACGGAAGGTGATAGATGCCTGCCAGAATTTTGTTGGACTCCACTATAAATCTCCAACCTTAAAGGAACCCTTAGCAGATGACCTTAGAACCGTATTGTGAGAATTTTGGGTTTGTTGGTAACGGAGAATTGAGTAGAACGGTTAACCCAAGTTTGTTAGTATACTCAAATTGTATTAGTTTAAAGCTGAAAATAAATTTGCACTTGAATGCTGATTTTGAGATGCCTCTGCAAACGTTTCACCATACGATCTGTTATTAGTCAGATTATTTATATATGTATTGAGCTCTGGTTTTTCATATTTTCCCTGTATATCTATTCAAATAATAAAAAAGAAAATGTGCTCTACAGCAGAAATGAGTGCGTGTAATCATTTTGGAATCATATTGGTTATTCACTCTTTCTTCTCCTTGTAAGTACTTCTCTTTAACCAATCTTCTTCTGTTTCTTTTGTCTGCTGTGTTCTATCATGGCAAGAATGTATTCTGTCTTCTCCTTGGAAGGAATTTGTATCTTACTCATATTACCAGTCCCTTTTGTTTTGTTTCATGCATGTAATTTTGGTTGTATTTTTTTCATTAGGAGAGATACAAGTACAGAGGAAGTTATGCACATTACATAATGTAGTTTTTCTTCTCCTTGTGAGGGATTTTTGTCTTGCTACCAATGTACCATTCTTCGTCTGTTTTTTCTTTGTTGTTCTATCATATCCAAGATTGTACTCTTTCTTATAATTGGAAGTAAGTTATATCTTACCAAGATTAAAATTGTACTCTATTATTCTTGTGTACCAGTCGCTTCTGTTTTGTTTCATGTATTTTATTTGAGTGTACTGTTTTTTATTAGGAGTGATAAAAATTGTCATTGCCCATTGGTAAATCATAGAACTGTCTTCTGCTCTTTCTTCTCTCTGTTGTTCCATTGTGCCAATGATGTGCACTTTTTTTTTGGTTTTCTCATTGTAAGGAATTTATATCTTACTATTTGGCTTCATGTATATCTTATATCTCACTACTCTTTCTTATCATTGTAAGGAATTTATTTCTTACAATAATTTATACCAATCTCTTGTTTCGCTTCTTGTATTATATTTTGTTATAATTGATTTTTATTAGGAGAGGCACAAGTCGTGGTAGGGAGGAAGCTATGCACATGTAATTTGCCAAGGGACTTTCTGGTGTTTAAAAATTAAATTGCCACATATCTCCGCTGGTCTGTCATGAGCGTATTAGCTGTTAATTTGTTAATGTTTAGTTTCATGGCACTTTTAATGAGAATTATCGAGTAGACAAATTTTGTGTCAAGTGTTTTTCTCTTCACAAATGGTTCTCGTTATCTGAATGTCCTCTTTTTTTTTTTAAATGCTGAGATCATCATATTTGTTATCATTTCAGGTTACGTTGTTTCCAGTGATTTTGATTCCGAAGGAAAATATTGTTGATACAAATGGAGCAGGTTTGGATATTTTCTTTTGTCTAATGCTTAAATGTTTACAAAACATGTGTAGACAAGAAAATACTGAATTCTCTTGCCTTTCTTTGTTGTTTTGGCAGGAGATGCATTTGTAGGAGGCTTTTTAGCTCAATTGGTGCTAGGTAAATCTATTGAGGAATGTGTCAAAGCTGGAAATTATGCGGCAAATGTTATCATACAACGATCTGGTTGCACATTTCCTGAGAAGCCAAGTCTTCTGTAGGCTTATGTGACTTTTTTATACCAATGCATATTTCAATTTTGTTGTTCCTGCTGCACATTGGGCAGGGACATCCAAACAGAGCACCAATGTTTCCTCATTTTTAGGGGAACATATATGAGTAATTTTTATATTTTCATAATGTCAAAGAAAATTTCTCCAATTTCTATATGATATTTTAATATTCTTTTGTTAATTAATTTTAATACCCAAAAGAATATTAGAATATCATATAGAAATTGGAGAAATTTTTCTGAGACATTACGAAAATATAAAAATACTCATATATGTTCCCCTAAAAATGAGGAAACATTGCTCTGTTTAGAAGTCCCTGCCCAATGCGCAGCAGGAACAACAAAATTGGCATATGCATTGGTATAAAAAGGTTCTAAACTTACTTCCAACAAGTTGCTTGTACTTTGTTAGATCATCAAATGCATTTTCTTTAGGGGAAGTAAGTTTCAAATTTTGCTCTGTAGGAGTAGAAACATGTTTACAATCTTACATTCCAAATCTATTTAATAGCTGTCCAACATACTTCTCTTGAGAAATAAAAATATGCTTGGGTTGCTCATCAACTACAATTCTTAAATAATAATGTAACAAACCCAAATTTGTTATGTCAAAACTTTTCTGTAGCTCCCTTTTAACAAACACTATACAATTACAATTGTTTCTTGTAATTAGAAAAAATCATCAACATGATATACAACAGATTTTCCAATCTTCTTGACAAATTAAGTTGAATCTCCTAAGTCAAAATTTTGTAATTCAATTTAAGGAGGTGTTTAGTTAATTTTTCATACCAAGCATGAGATGCCTTTACCAATTTGCATACCTTATTTTCTTTGCATTTGACAACAAAAGTGCTTAGGAATAAGTGCATAACAAGTAGATCCAAAAACTTTAAAACACTTAACTACTGGTAACTTATTGGACCAAAGTTCATATGGTGATTTGTTATTGATGATAGAAGGAAAACTATTTTTAATGTATGATGCATAGGGTAATGCTTCTCCTCAAAACATTAACTTGAGATTTTTGAAAAACATCATTGATCTAACCATGTTAAGCAAAGTCCTACCCATCTTTTTTGCGACACCATTTTGTTGTGGATTATATGGAATAGTAGTTTGTTGTTTGACGCCATTATCTCTTAAATATTGTTCAAAAGCTTTACAAGTATGTTCACCTCCATTATCTGTTCGTAATGTACCAATATTTTGTTGGATTTCATTAACCATAGCATGAAAAGTTTTAACATATCAAAAACTTGTGATTTTTCTTTCAAAAGATAAACCTAATACATCCTTGAATAGTCATCAATAAAGATGAGTATAAATTTATTTCCATTGGAAGTTGGTACATGCATATGTCCACATAAATATGAATGTATGAAACTTGATTTTCTTGAAGATCTAGAAACATAATTATGAAATGGTTGTTTACAATGTTTTCCCAAAATGCAAGCATCACATGGTGTTAGCTTTCTTGGAATAGTGGGGAGACCTTTAATGTTTTGCTTTTTCATAATTCTAATGTTGCTATAGTTGACGTGACCAAATTGTGCATGCCATAATAAACTATAACTAAAAATATTAGTTTGTTGCACTAATACAACTGAATTTGTAGCAGATTGTGTAGTATATGGTGTACTATTTAATTTCAACAATGTACATTCTTCAGTACCAGCCATAATTATTGAATTATCCCTTGCTCTATGGATTCCAATAATGCCATAAAAAATATGGATGGAATGTCCCTGTTGTTTGATATGAATGAGGGGCATTAAGTTCATCTAAAATTGTGGTATATAAAAAACATCCTTTAAAAACACAATTTGCTAAATGTGGAATTTTTAATCTAATTGATCAAAATCTTGATGGTTTAACTTCAGATTTATTAGTGAAATATACAACATCAACATTATCACTACAACTTTCAAAAAGATCTTTTCAGAATGTCATATGACAGATAACACTTGAATCTAAAATCCTACTGTCCTCCCATGAAGAAAATGTAGTATTAAAAACATTATCAATGTTGGAATTGCAACGAGCAATTATATAATAAGAAGATTCATTTGTTTTACTTTTGTCAAAAGGTGGTTGCTCTTTCTTGTCATTAATTGACTCTTTCTATTCATTGTTAATCTTCTCCCAAGGAACCTTGCAATTAACTTAATAATGACCAAATTTTGCACATCTATAAGATTTGACATTCAGTTTATTAGATTGAAATTTTTTTGTGTCTAGTCATTTTGTTGTCTATCACCCTGATTGTTGTTATTGTTGCACCCTTGCCTCTAAAGTTTTTTCTACCTCGGCGTTTGGGATTCTTGCCACCTCTGGCATATTCACCTTGTGATTTATGTTCCTTTTGTGTATGACATAAGGTTTCTATATTTGAATTAAAAACAAACTCTCTCTTCCCAAGTAGTGGGAATATGCATGTTGTAGGGCCTTGATGAAGGGAGTTAATTTTTAAACTATTTTAACACCTGTGGCTTTTATATCATGAAAAATAACCTTGATTTTAGAAACCAATAGGTATTAAATAGCCTATGCTATGATTACAACATCAGTGTCAGAAGAGGTAAGCAAATACATTCATTCTTGTAAGACATCATATGACGCATTAGACATTTAAAAAAAAATTATGATTCACATTTAGAATTAGAAATTATTCAGTTGTTATTGAAGTTATATATATATTTTGTTATCATAATAAGTCCTATGGAAAAAACTGGACCAAAAGGTGTTAAATAGCCTATGTTATGATTACAATCAGTGTTAGAAGAGGTAATAAAATACATTCATTCATGTAAGACATCGTATGACGCATTAGACATTTTAAAGGAACTCTGTGATTCACATTCAGAATTAGAGATTATTCAATGGTTATTGAAGTTATATATATTTTGTTATTCATAATAAGTCTTATGGGAAAAAACTGGACCAAAAAATGGTCCACTAAAAGTACATAAAACATCCAAATTTTGTTAAGAAACATATATATTTAGGTGCATTAATATGAACCCAAACCATTAGACACAAATGCAAGTTTCTAGTGTATGTAGAAAGGGTGCATATAACCAAAATAACACTAAGTGCAATCCATCTCTGAACAAAAAATGCGACAACAAAGAGACTCTAAATGGCCTCTAGAGGCCACAAATAATCAAAATCCTTCCTATATTGGGAACCTCATTATCATTGTCACCCTCTAAGCAGTGAAATAGGATAGAAACATTCAAAATTGGAAAAACCAAAAATGGTCAATTGAAAATGCCTAAAATTTCCAAATTTTGTGAAAAACATGTATATTTAGGTGCATCCATATGAACCCGAACCATTATATACAAATATGCAAAGCTTCTAGTGTATATCTCAAGGGTGCATATAACGAAAATGGCATTGAGTGCATTGCATCTCTGAACAAAAAATATGGCAACAAAGACTCTAAATGACCTCTAAAGTCCAAAAAACATCATGTTCCAACAAATAATTTCATATGATCAAAATCTTACCTATATTGGAGACCTCATGATCAATACCACCCTCTAACCAGTGAAATAAGATAAGAAAAAGCTTAATATATAAGATCAATTATTTTGCTTTAGTGAAGAGTACATTTTTACTAGGGTCATGACAAAGGACTTTAATAATCAATGCCACCAACAATGAGGTACATAGAAGGTTTTGCGCTATTGATAAAATTTCAGCTCCATGCCCTCAACATGACAAAATCTAATAGTATTTTGCAATCTTGCCAATCTCAAAATCTTGAAAAATTACCAAGTTTGTATAATTTTCAAAGGGATAAAAAATTCTCCATATGAAATCCAATGAGGTTGGAACCGCTCATACATCTTGAAACAATTAATGGTAATGTTACAAATTTAAGTAAAAGGATCACTCCCCTTTAATAATTTAATATTATCATTAATTACTAGAGTGAGTGCAATGGAGGGAAGTGTTAATTTTTCTACAATAAACGTAATAGAAACAATTTTTTTTTATTTGATAATTACTTCTAATGATTTTTAATTAATTCTTCTAATGCCATTGATATCATGAAGCAATTATACACAAAATATCAACAGTAATGTAGCGAAAACAATAGAAACAAATACGGTCATAAAGAGATAGTCTTGCATAATAGAGAGAACAAATTCTCCTTTGGAAACCCAAACTTGGGAGAAAACAAAACAACTCTTCTTTTAGGAGAAATTATTCTTTAGCAAGGTTTAAAATAAAATGTCTAGAAATTTGTGCCAAAAACTAAGCCCAAATTTTGGTCATTTTATTTAATTGCTCTCATGAGTGTTTTCTATATAAGAGAGACGATGAGTGAGTGAGACAAATGAAGTGTCACATCGTGTGTATATATAGGAATGGGTGCATTTACCTCAAGGGACACACATTTTCATGGTGGGGCTTGTTGGAGAATCTAGTAGGGTAGTTATTTAAACCAATTCTCCTTATCTTTAATAATTGCTTGTGAACTTTAGTTATCTTCTTATGTTTCTTTATTAGATTTTTTCATCAAATAATTATCAAGAGAAGAAACAATAAAGACAATAGACACAAGAAGTAGACTCCAAGTCAGGGAAAAACCTAGAAAACATCTCTTCTCTTCTTATACACAGAAAATATCAATTGTAATGGAGCGAAAATAGTAGAAACAAATAATATCATAAAGAGATAAACTTGCATAATAGAGACAACAAATTTTCCTTTGGAAAAATGTCTAGAAATTTGTGCCAAAAACTAAGCCCAAATTTTGGTCCTCTTTTTAGTGGTTGTCACGAGCATTTTCTATATAAGAGAGACGACGAGTGGGTGAGACAAATGAACTATCACATCATGTGTATATATAGAGCTTGAATGGGTGAATTTACCTTAAGGGGGACACCTTTTCATGGCGAGGCTTGTTGGAGAATCTAGTAGGGTAGTTATTTAAACCAATTCTCCTTATCCTTAATAATTTCTTGTGAACTTTAGTTATCTTCTTATGTTTCTTTATTAGATCGAACCATTGGTTTCCCCTTCCTTCAACTTGGTATTTACCTTGGGCCATTTCTTATCTTTCCAATAATTTCCCCTCGATTAATGCTCTATCACTACTTTCCTTTCAACTAACAAACCTGAGGATTGAAGCTTGATGGAGCATAACAAATTCATGGTGAGTAGCACAGTGCAGTGGATTCAATACAAAGAAGTTGAGTAGTCAATGAAATTGATTTGTGATGTGCTAAGGGAGGGGTTACGATGCGTTGCATCACATTTCTCATAACTAGCATCTCAATTAGAATGCACTGTTACGTAAGGCTAGGCAA
This sequence comes from Pinus taeda, assembly GCA_000404065.3. Taxonomy (NCBI): domain Eukaryota; kingdom Viridiplantae; phylum Streptophyta; class Pinopsida; order Pinales; family Pinaceae; genus Pinus; species Pinus taeda. The sequence continues at coordinate 12,630 of APFE030340837.1, forward strand.
CAATTATGCAAGATAGATGCAATGCTCATCAGAAACCTACTCCACCATGGCTTTCCAAATGCATTCAAAGCTTCAACTGTTGCTACCTTATCTCTTTTCCATGTTTCTAGATCTCGCAAGTGTTCTCAGGCATAATTGACAGCTCTTGTTCAAATGTAAAGAAAAATAAGTTATATGAATATTCAACACTAAAAAAAGACTATGGGCTATTGTCACCTACAAATTTTGGACAAATTTCAAATCTGGAAGTTGTAGTCTACAAGAGAGGATATATGGGCTATACCTATAGTGGCTTTTCCTCCCATTTTCAAATGATATTTTGACCACCTTGCTAATGTTGTTCTTCTTCAAAACAAAAGAGCTGGAGTCAAATAATTATTGGATTTGTCTAGTAGATGGGAAACCAACTCATAAAGTCCTTGCCCCTGCTATGCAACATACTCATAGCATATGTCAAAGCTACTGTTACTTGTCTTTGAATCATGATCACAAACAACTTATTCCCTATGTAATCCTATTTCCTTGATCAAAGACAAGTGCTAAGGCCAAATATTCTTATTGTTTTCTCTCCAAC
>APFE030340860.1:0-30533 GCA_000404065.3 Pinus taeda
AAGGAAGGCATCTCTTTCTCATAGGTGCGATACTTTCAAACCGGGACTGAAAGTGTCTCATTGTCATATGCCACTAGATGCCCCAATTGAGTAATAACTACACCAATAACATAGTCGGAGGCATGTGTCTCTATTCGAAATGGTTGTTGCAAGGCTAGTATGGGAGAACTCGTGCAAAGCAAAGGTGATGCTTCAACTCAGAAAAATTCCTTCTCTTGGGGTTCACAACAAAAGAACTTTTATTTTGCTCCTCCCTTGGTGACTTGACTCAATGACCAAGTGATATAAGAGAACCCCAACAAAAACTTGTGGTAGAAGTTGGTAAGAACTAGAAAGCTATGTAACTCTCTTAGAGTGGTTGCGGTTGGCCAATCCCAAATGACTTGTATCTCATGCACACCTACCTCATCAATGATGTACCCGAGATATTGAACCTGAATCATACCAAAAGTGCATTTCTCCAATTTACACAGAAATTATGTTGTCGGTGGGTTTGGAAGACGTGTCCAATATGGTGGAGGTGTTCTTCCATACAATAGTTGAAGGTCGTAATTTCATCCAAATACACCAACAAAAATGAGTTGGTGAAAGGTTGGAAGATGTCTTCCATGAGCCTCATAAAGGTCGTGGGGGCATTTGTTAACCTCAAAGGCATGATGAGCCATTCAAAAAGGCCCTCCTTGGATTTCAAGGAAGTCTTCCACACATTGGAAGGTTAGATATGTACTTGGTGATAAATGGACTGCAAGTCAATCTTGTTGAAATATTTTTTCCCCTTAAGCTGGTCCAAAAGGTCATCAATGTGTGGGATGGGATATCTGTTCCAGATAGTGATCTTGTTTAACACCCAATAGTCAATACAGAGTTTCCAGGTCCCATCCTTCTTCTGTACTTGGGCTAATGTGCTCTTTATACAAAAGATATTGAAATTTCCTCTTGATTTCATCATTCTCTAGAACTGAGTATTGACAGATCAGTGCATTGGGTAGGGGCGTTGGAAGAGAAAAGTTTGAAAGAATTTGAATGATGCTTGGACTCACCAAGATCCCTTCATATTAAGGGGGGGAATGTTGGCACCTAATCTTTGGGATTAGGGAAATTATGTAAATATTGTAAATAAAAAAATAAGGAAGGTGAAGAGACACTAGAATATAATATTCCAAGAGTCTCCCTTCAATGTGTTTATAAATGACCTCTTAATGCAAACAAGCAATTCATTTGGAATTACCATCACAGACTCACAAAAAAGGATTTATTTTTTTACATTAACTCTTATGTGATGTCTATATATCACTTTTATTTATAATAATTTCATTTAATGAACTTATGACATAGTACATGCATTGATGGAATATCAAAGAATACTTCTAATTTTACTAGACGATAAATAACTCTCAAAATAGATTTCTTAATTCTCAGTAAATCCTTTTATTAATAAATGGCATTATAATAAAGACTCTATATTTCTTATTTTTATCAAAACCCTATTTTATAGTTTCGAATATAAAGGCTCTCATATATATATTATATTAACATTTTTTTTATAATTTAAAATATATTTTTATAAATAAACATACTAAAATATTCCCTCAATTTTGGGTGTGAGTTCGACAACACAAGCATTCAATAACTTCAATTAATCTATAAACCTAAGTTTGGATTTAAACGACACATCTTGCTCACATTCCACCATTTCTCAAGTATGGAGCATGGTGGTGGTGGTGGTGGTTGTTGTATAACCACCCTCATTTCTTATTAAAATATCACGGGATTTCAATATGGCTCTCAAATCCTTGAGTTGGGTGAATGTGGTTACTCTACTTAGCTTCACATATTTTCATATGTCTTCTCTACAACATGGGCGAGCTCGCACCCTTCGTGGCATGTGTATGGAGGTGAACATTTTGATTGCAATATTCCACACTGCTTCAAAGTAATGGTGGAAGATATTGAAGCACGTGAGCTAACCATCTAGGGTGACCATCTTTGGGTCATGCATGACGTCATGGGGATCCATTACTAAGAAAAAGAAGATATGAATGTGTTGTTGAAAGGAATTTTGTTGGCCTTGGAATTCCATTTACATCATGCAAAGTAAGCTTACCATCATGTTGCTAAACTCGTGGGTATGGAGCTTCAAGGTTTAGAGACTCCCTTAATCCTTTCATTCTCCATTGCACACAAATGCTCCGCATGGAAAATTTTAAGGATGGAAATTTTTCTTGAAGTTTAAAAACATTCACCAATCTCAGTAATCCCTATGTTTAAAAACATTGGCCAATTAGTAAATTTGGCATGCAAGCTTCATTTGACGTGTACAATACCTCATTAAAAATATATATCTAATGACTACAACTTATGACTAAAAATATAATCTCAAGCCTCATGTTTTGCCATTTTCCAAGAAAAAGGTCATTCACAACATCAAAATGGGTCTGGAAGTTCACAACCCAAAAAACTGCGAAAAATAGTAAATTGTGACACAATTAACAAAGCTAAAAAACTTACCCGATCGGGTTGCATGACGTGGAGAAGGAAGGAATGATGTATTGGCGGTGGACGAAGCAGGCAAGTGTAGGCAGATATCAAGGCATTATTGCCACAGGTGAATGGTGCGGCGGGTTGGTAAGTGGAGCAGCACGGCATGTCGATGGATGGGACAGGAGGGCAGAGATGAGGTGGAGAAATGATGGGGCACAGATCCAGAATAGAACACAGCACCAAAACATAAAGAGGAAAGGCATGCAGAGGAGCATTTTAACGAAGCAAGGGTGGCGAGCTAGCCCGAGAGAGAAGGACCCCAATGGAAACTGTCTTGGTTACACAGAGAGGAGCCATAGCACCAATGAGATGAGCAGCCCTGTAAACCGAGCGGGAGGTGAGCGGAATCAGAGACAAAAGGATAATATGGAAGCTGAAGGAAGCCGGAAACCTCAACGCAGGATGTGGAGCAGCGGAATGGAGGATGACCAGAGCAGGAAAGACGAGGACAGAAAGGGTAAGCGGAAGATGGAGGACTGTACACCACAGGGAATCCCTATGTATGAAGTCTCGGAAGGGGAGAGTGAGGAGATGCTGGAGGGTCGGGAGGATTATGACCAGGAGATAAGGTGAAAGGGCCGAAACAAATCCGCGACCGGGAGCGGCGAAGATGATGGAGGGAGTCCGCCAAACATCGCAGGAAGGGGTAGGGGAAGAAACAGGAGAGGGAGAGGCCGTAGGGGTAGAGGAGGCCGGAGAGGACGAGATGTGGCGGCAGGTCGCAGCCGACAAGGACGACAGTGTAGCCCCAGCAAGGAGGAGGAAACCGAGACAGGGATGCGAGAAGGGACCCGACAGACCAGGTAGACCATAGGAAAGAGAGTATGGATAACATAGAAGGAGTACAGGGAGAAATCAAATCCAAAAATCAAAAGAATTATTGAGCATTGGGAGGAAGAAGCCATCCAGGCCCAGTCAGAGGATGAGATGGAAGATTGGATTGACGTTCTGCCTGACCCTGGGCACACCAGAGGAAGAATGACACTTTACAAACAGTCCTTGCATTTGTACCGGGTTATGAAAAGGCTCATGGCTAAAGCCATTGAACAGATAGCAATGGAGATGGCAGAACTGTCTCAGGGTATCCCGAATTTAAAGAAAGAATTGAAGAACATAGTAATCACTTTGTTGATGCAAGATAAACGGCTGGAGGACCTGCAGCAGCAACTTGAGGCAAGCGGGGTGCTGGTCAAGAAAGAGAAAAAATAGCAAGAGAATCCATAGGACTAGCAATTCTAGGCATGTCCATAATGAATTTAGGAATTGTCATTTTCTGTTTCTGTTTTAGCCATGCTTGAATCTTCTGTTTATATATACATTGAGTTGTATGTAGGTAGTAATAGGAGGATAGATAAAGTGTATAAGGCATGGAAAGACAAGTTTAAAACATTCTATTTTTGGGCAGCTATGAAAAACTATCAGTGATCAATAAACCCGGTTTCCCTCCTGGGCGGGTTGAGACCAACCTAGCTATGTAATGTTTCCTTTTTGATAATAGAATATGGCACTACTCAGCTTACAAAAAAAAACAAAGCTAAAAAACTAAAAGAAATAATAATGGGAGTCAAAATGGAATAGGCAAGTGGTCACCAATATCCACCTACATCAGTCCTCCCACCTCAGGAAGCAATGTTCCCCATTACGTTGACTTCCTCCATGAAATGGGGAAACTTTTGTTGAACTCGGTCCTTTGTAAGCCACTTGCCTTGGTTTAGGATTTCGCCAACTTTGACAACCTGGTATAGTTGGATCTTTTGATGGCCAATATTATTGATATGTGTGTCCATTATATGATAATTTGTGGCATGTTCCACAATTTCTGATGTGTCTAGTAATGGTGGAACATGTTGTCAAAGGTAGTTCACATAAACACTAGTTGTAGGCGAGGAAAAAGTGGAACATTGAGCTGAAAATAATTGTTCCCTATAGCCTTAGTTATGGTGTAGTGCCCATATCAAAGTGGGTGAAGCTTATAGTAGGGCTCAGCGAGGCACTACATTCACAAATGTAACCAAAATTTGTCACCTACCTAGAACTTGTGTGGGACCTGAGGGTGATCTTGACATTGCTTGTACTTAGCATTGGTTTTGTCAAATATTTGATGGACCTATTGGTGGATGTATTGAATGCACTCAATAAAGTTGTTAGCTTTGTTAGCTTCAGATTAGACATGAGCCAAATCTACGAGAGTTGCTGTGAATGGTATGGCCACATCAATGAGACATAGTGGCTAGAATCCCAATCCCACCTGAAAAATGGTTGTGGCAAGTTAAGAAATGGAGACCTATATTTTAGTTGTTCTTGAAATAGGGGAGGCTTTCATCCCATGTGTGTCAATGCTTTGAGTTGTACACGCATAAAATGTGTATGATCATCCTATTCATGACCTTTGTTGGCCATCAATTTGGGGGTGGAAAGTCGTGGACTTAGTGAGCTTGGTGTTGAGCATTGACTATAGACTTAACCAAAATTTAGTTAGGAACCTATTTTCCTGATCTGAGAAAATTGAATGTGGGATCCAAAAGTGTACCCACACCCATTCAAAGAATATCTTAGTAGTGGATTCTCCTGTGATACTCTTCTTGTAGATCACTAGAATGACCATTTTAGAGAATTCGTCGACAACCATGAAAACGTAGATTTTGCTATGCTTGGTAGAAGGAAGACCTAAAATTTAATCCATGGAGATGGATTCACAAGGTCAAGTAGAAGTAGGAATAGGAGTATATAGGCCTTTGTCCTTGATGGTCAGTTTGGCACTTGTGCAGATAGTACATGATCTTATCTACTTCACAACATTGTGTCAAAGGTTCAGCCAATAAAAATACTTTTGTAGAGCTGCCACTATTTTCTATACCCCAAGATGTTGAGCGACCTGAGTAGTGCACTCCAAAAATGATATTGGTACATTCACTTAAGGAACATAGAGGTGTCCTAGGTAGCATAACGATGCATCTTGGAGGTGAACTTTTGGAACTTGTTTGCCTTCAACTATTGTCTATTATGTGTTTCCAAATTCTGGATCACTCTTGTAAAGATGTGGCCACCCCGGAGTCTCGTGCACATAATATTCAAGAACAATGGTTAATGCCATGACCAAGAGCTAGATGAGGTAGTCTGCAACATTTTTGGTTTTTCCCTTCTTTTAATTAATGTTTAAATGGAACTGTCGTAGGTATGTGGACCATTTATGATCGCAATCATTCTGCAACTTCCCTTGTGTCTATATGAACTATATGGATGAGTGATCTGTTTGGATGATCGTTTCGTTCTGCAAAATGTAATTCTTCCATTGTTGGAATTTCTACACAAGGAATGCATCTCATTCTCATTGGTGGGATAGTTTCAAACAGTGTCTGAAAGTGTCTCATTGTGATATGCCACTGGATGCCCCCATTGAGTAATAACTACACCAATAGAATAGTTAGAGGCATTTTTATAGACATATTTGGGCACTGCAACCCCAATCACATATGTCCATAAACCAGGGGATTCTAAGTCCCTAAAATTATTGTTTCATACCCTAAAGGAGCAAGGTCATCTGATTACAACATCTCCTAGAAGTTCTCCATGAGAAACTGCTCAAAACTAGTCAAAAATGGACCATACAGATAGCTCAGTGCTAAGGGTGCGATGAATCTCACCTGCCACATGTAAAAAGTGTGATGCATACTGAAAAGCCCTTCTATCGGTTGCGATGAGTGAGAGAAGACAAATGGCAGAATCAGTTGGCTAGGTGGAAACCAAGAGAATCTTCTAGAAACTTCCCATTTAACACTTGCCTCTCTGAATTCGCCCAGGGATGAGTAAGAGATCACGATTCTCCAAGTGGAGCCAAGAACTATCAGAGAGAGGACACTAATCAAAATCTCAGAAGCTGACTCACCCACTTGCAAACATGTATATATGGATCCCTCATCCTAGAGACCCAAAGGCTGGAACCTTGTATTTTGTAAGGAAGTGTTGTTGGCTTCTTTGTGGAACATTATAGTGTTGGGTGATCTAAGCTTTTCATGAGGTGAAGAAGGGCTTTCATGTTGGGAGGATGACATTGGGTCAAATCAATGTGTTGTAATCCTCTCTTCTATTCTTTCTATCAATAAAGCAATTTAATTTTCCTCTGCATTCTTGTATGTCTAAGTTGATATATGCATTTGTGTGGTCAATATATATCTTTTCCTATATTGTTTATGATTGTAGATCTCTGTGCTTTGATGGTATCATGCTGCTTTGACTCTACAGGTGTTCTTTGAAGCGGGACAAGCGAGGAAGGAGCGGCAACGATCTGTCAGAGGGGAGAGGAAACAAGCAAGGAGCCAAGCGAGGACTGAGGTTGGTACTCTCTACTTCTGTCTCATCTACTTCTCATAAAGGAAAATGCAAGTAACTTTAGTTTGTTTGTTTCTAAGATAGCTAATTTTGTTAGTGGGACTAGAAGCTCTGAATGGACACTAGATTCTCTGATAACAAAATGGCGACTCCACTGGGGAGTGAATATCTTGTTTTCTTGTTTATATTTGCTTGCTTTATAAACTACAGATGGAGCCTGAAGTCAAGCCAGCTAGCCTTCGAACTTCTTTTGCTATGCAACTGCAAAGTAGATCAGTGTTGCTTTAGTCCATCTTCGGGTTTTGTTTATAAACTAAACAATTGATTTGCAAACATCCTAATTTCCCTGGTGGTGGCTCAAGTAACCTCATTAGATCAGCCCCTATGATTTGTATTTACTAACTATCATTACCTCAGCCTAAATCCCTAAACTGAGCTGCAAACTGTGACCAAAAACCAAGTAAAAGTCTCGTCCCTGGACCATCGCACTATCTCCTTTTGACAATATGGATGCATCGCACCTCCCGTGTGCAGTAGGTGAGATGCATCCCTGTTTCCCTTTGTAACAGGTGTGATGATAAGATAAGACTATTTTTGCCTTCATATTTTGGTTTTTCTTCACACTCTTCAGCTTTATTCAAGAGTTTTGCTATCTGTGATCAGTATACTACTGTTGAAACTCCCTTCCTTTGCATTATTTTTCCTCCATTGTACAAAGAGCTGTGAATGTTTTTATGTATTTTTTGTCATTTAAAGTTCTCCTTTATAAAGAAGTAGCTTCATTGAACTGTTGTCTTTTGATTTGGAACTGTCGCAAGTGTCGTTTTTAGTCAAAGAAAAGAATCCTACTCTTTTTTTATGGTTGATTACACTGTCACTCTTGTATTTGATCTGAATTGATAGTATTTCAAGTGTCGAAAGAATTTTTTGAATTGAAGCTAAAAGTGTTGTCATTGTCTTCCTTTTGTATTTTGAAGAGAAAATGGTTAGTATTGTCGCTTCGAAAGGAAAGATAATTCAAATTTGTACTTAGCATTCTTTTTGTCAATCACACATTAAGAAAGCGGAAAAAAAATATATGCATGTGCATTTGCATTTAGACTGCTTGTTGATTTTGACTTAGGACAATGCATCTAGTGTGTGCTCTCTGCTCTATGTTAAAAGAATCTCACTTCTCTTTTCTTAGTAGCTAGGATTTTCACAGCAAAAATAAGAGTAAACAATTGTTTATCATCTTAGATTGAATTTTTAGGAATTGTATATCTACATCATGTGGTGAACCTTAAAGGCAAAATTCTTAAGAAAGATCAACTGTAAAATAAATTCAATGAACATCAAAACACTTTGTAACCTAACACACAACATTTAGAAGTCTAAGCTAGAGATGTATTCCGATGTCGTAAAGCCTGGTAACTATCGCTTTCATCTTAGGTTGGGTGATTCCTCCTCCTTGAGACAACAAGTGCCAGTATGGACTTGTGCTCCCACATACCTTCAAGTATATACTGGGAGACCACAATAGGCTATATCTTGTATCCCTAGGAAGGCGTCTCTGTCGCCCTGTCGATCGCAATGCACTGAACATCGCATGCAGGAATATTGACTGTCGTACCGTAAAAAGTATTCTCTAGTTTTACTATTTGTTTGGTAATCCCTCTGTCTAGACTTCCAGATTAGTCTCTTTTGATCCTTTTCAGAATCCTTAAAAGAAAAGGTCCATCAGAGAACTTGTCACTTCAGGCTCATTAAAAATCGAAGGTGACTAGAGTTATCTTTAGCTTTTTCTCAACTCTTAAAAATTGGAAAAGCAAGTTGTGTCAAAGCCTCATAAAATTTATTTTAATCAGAATAACGTCATTGTTCCCTTGTTAGTCTCAGGTTGAGAAAATGGAGTCCAACAATTGAGGGTTTCCCCTTGGTGGAAATCCTAGTCCTTTCTCCTCTTGGGGAGATGTTGGTGCACCTCATATGCCCACATTGTCCCTTCCAGGACTGACAATTGGCCTGCCAGTATGGCTCTTCTCGACGTCTTTCATTCAAAGCACTGTGATTCCTCAGCAATCAAATCAGTAACCATATGATACTAAAGTTACCCTCCAACCTTCTACTTCATTCTTTTCTCCCTCTCCTCCTTCCTCTTCACTTGGTAAAGTTGGTAAAATTAAAAACCAAGTAACTAAGAAGAAGAAGAAAGGGAAGGAGAAGAAGAAAAAGGAGCCAACAACGAAAGGGGGAAACCTTGTATCATCTAGCGAAAATCCACACACTGCACCATCCAAACCTAAATCTCCATGTGTCATTTGCAAAGGAGACCACTATCATCGAGAATGTCCTTGCATCTTGTGGATCTTAAGGGACTGGTCTCCCCACTTGCACAATCTGGTGTCCTCAACCTTTGATGATCATGTTGAGAATATGCCATCGACTAGTGAAAACAAAGTCACTGGACAAAAAGGAAGATCTAAAATTCCTTATATATTGTGTGAAGGCAATCATGCCATCCACTCTTGTCCCTTCCTAGATGAAGCTAAAAGAGTCTTGGATAACCATCCTGCTTCACCGCTACTAGTTCCTCCTGGATACAAGAAAATTTTTCCGAGTCCATTGCTAGCTAAAAATCCGACTGACACACCTTTGTGGTCGGTCAAAGCATCTATCATTGAAGATAAACCCTCTGAGTCCACACTGGACCAAAGTCAACAGGTCGAGATGGCAGTCAACCCAGTTTTGTCTTCAGAAGGTCCACCTTCAGATGATACAGTCACCAAGGAGAATTAGAAGGACACCATTCAAATTATCTTCGTAAACATAGACTCCGATGAACATGGGGACAATCTACCCATTCCTTTACCGTAGGAAGGAAGTTCATCTAAGACATATTCGACCATTTATTCGATCCCACCTCCAAGCAACCTACTCATTTCCTTCGATTGGAATCTACTAAGTAGACCCCGTCTACCATCTAATGTACCATTTTGAATCATAGTACAAGCTTAAAAAATGGTCATGGTCGGTATTATCTAGATGAAGGGGATTCTATGAGTATCCTTTTCTCAACTTCTTGGAAAGCACTTGGTTCACCATCGCTTCTACCTGAGATGTGAAATATGACAGGATTCGACAAAGGAACCAGTCGTTAGGGATCCTTCCAAATTTTCCTATAACTTTGAGAGGGAAAACCGTTTATCTGAATGTAATGGTAGTCCAAGGGCCTTTAAAATACTATCTACTCCTTGGGCGTGACTACATTTATAGCATGGGATCCATTGTCTCCTCACTCTTTCGAGTGATGTGTTTTCCGCATGAAGACAGAGTGGTCCAGCTTGTAGACCAGCTTTCATTCCCTGGCTCACACATAGCTAATAGTCAAATTTTGTCCCTAACTGGTCCTTTTACCCAAGGAATGTCTCATCAATCTCCAGTCCATCCACCTAATGAGCGCGAGTGATTCTGTGATTGTGACTGAAACCCAGGGGGCATGCACCCTGGTTTGCTTTGGCAAGAAAACTTCAGGTATAGGGTAGGTTTCCGCGGAGGATATATGACTAGTCTAACACACCCATCTGTTTAGGAAATGTTGGGTATACAATCAAAGTCGCACATTGACTAGAAGTGGGGAGGATCATGGGTATATAAGGATGGACAAATATCTCCATTGGTATGAGGCGTTTTGGGGGTAAGTCCAAAGGGAAATCCATGAGGAATTAGGCCCAAAGTGGACAATATCATACCATTGTGGAGATATGTGGTGTCCAGAATCCTTACAAGTGGTATAAGAGCCATGCCCCAAAGTTAGCCAAGTGGATGAATCCTCGGAATTCTGAACGGAGGTGGTGGCCCCGGTAATATCACAATGGGATCCATGGATGAGCTCAGTTAGACAGGTGGTGTGTTCCAGATTCTTCATGGGCATGTCCTGGTCCCAACACGGTGAAGAGGAGTTGACCTGGGATAGAGCAGGCTCTCCGGGCAAGTGGTGCTCCATGTAAGGCGTGTGCTTCCAACGCATTGGAGCGGAGAATCCTAGTTGGTAGAGAGTGGACGGGTGGATAATCATTTGAGGGGAGGCTCGATGGTCCTTTGTTCGAGGGGAGGATCGTTGGGTATACGACCAAAGTCCCACATTGACCAGAAGTGGGGAGGATCATGGGTATATAAGGATGGACAAATATCTCCATTGGTATGAGGCCTTTTGGGGGTAAGTCCAAAAGCAAATCCATGAGGGCTTAGGCCCAAAGTGGACAATATCATACCATTGTGTAGATATGTGGTGTCCAGAGTCCTTACAGGAAAATGGGATTAGACTGGAATAAGATACCTCCATCAGAAGGTATGCCCTTCTTGACATAGCAAGTGTTTTTTCTGCAAATTGAAGGTAACCTGGAAACTCTACTTCGCTATACCTAGGGGCATGCAAACCTTTTGTACGCAAGTGAAAAATGACCAGCGTAACTCTAACCCCATAGTTTTGCTGACCTCAGTTGCTTAAGTTAGGTGATTGGTCGGATCGACCATTCACCTTTGCAAGGGCCAAATGGAACTGGCAAAGTAAAGGAAGAGTTTTCCTACCTAACCCCAGTAGTTAGTTAACCCCTAGGACAGTAGTTGGTCATTCCTAGCTTGCATCTGAAAGGCAGCGGAGAAAAGTTTTGAATGGTGCAAGCTCCCTAAAAAATGAACCTATTGATGAGACATCCTTATTATACAACTAGCACAAGTAGTTTTACGGGAAGTTCAAGCTCGTTAAAAAATAAACCTAGCAATGAGCATATGTTCCACCAGATTTTAAGCTCATTAAAAAATGAACCCACCTTCGGTAAACAACCATTGCGAATGCATTATCATCAACTTGTGAGCCCTCGTCGAGTTCTTACCATCACCTCCACTCTGATTTAGCTGATCATACACCTCCATTTGATTGTTTACTCCTTTTGAGGAACAACTACTACGAGTGATTATGTTAGCCATCCTCTTTACACTTCCATGATTGGAAAGTTCCAAACTTTACCTGGAACCAGCTGCTACCCGAAAATATCACTCATTCCTCAAAGACGAGTCTCATTTAAGCTCTTTTCATTTGACTCATAAAATGTGAAAATATTGTCGAGCAATTGGCCTCTCCAGCTTGTTAAAGTGATCAGAAGTGCTATCCCTCGTCTAGATTTTAATCTTTTTGGACTTGAGGGATCATTACACAAAAAGATTCAGAACTTGTCTTGTTTAGCTCATTAAAACTATAGAAAATTCATACCTTCTGTATTATTTTACACTTTTTCAGACTTAAGGGATTACATTACAAAAAAGGAATACTGGAGTTTGCTTTCCATCCCTTTTCAGACTCTCTAATATTGAAAAATGACCGATTTATCTTTGTCATTAAACTCGTTAAAACCAATAGCAACAAACTTGTCCATGCAGACAAGAACGAGTTTCACTGTCACTAGGCTCGTTAAAACATAGCGATGAGTTTGCTCGAAGGGAAAATTATAGAACAAGCGTATGTTATCCTCCTCAAGATTGACAAAAATAAAGAGGTACTGGTCAACAATGACCGGGGAAAAATTAGGAAGAAAACTTGAAGAAAATTTATTGGTAGCAAGTCGCTCTTGAACATGACACTTTCACTCCATCACCATGATTGAGTCGGGTTAGGTTATTTCATTTACCAGTCATATCACCATTGGTCCACCATACCATCCACTTTTGGGGTTAATGCTACCAATCCATTCGACTGTCACCAATATGTTCAAGAGAATTCACTCAGAGAATTCACCAACCCAACTTGTGTCTCATTCGCTGCAATACCTTCACGTTTCATTCCTTCATGACCGCCACCCTAAACGATGTATCATCAGATCATTTTCACCTCCACAAAATAATTTTCTCTTTCCATGTTGTAGATGTGGGATTCATCAATTGCCTCCTACGACGGGTCACTTCTTGTCGACATCAGCTCATTATCCAAGAAGTTGACCTAGGAAGAACCCTTTCAGTACTTTAAAGCTGCCTGCCTCAATGGCAAGTTTCTCAATTCCGATAACAGGTTTACATCAATGGCCTTTGACCAAAAGATTTTGTGTGGTGTTCGACACCAAGTCCCATTTTCACACCACGTGAATTGTACTATCATACCTTGAGGGTCATTATCATTATCGGTGATTCGTTTCATGCCTGTTAAAAACTTACATCATTGGCTAGTAATCAAGCGGTGTCTTTCCATATTCGACTCCAGAACATCTTTTCACATGGATCAACTTGTACTTCAGGAGAAGATTGAACGCGTTTTAAGACCTCGGATCTAGTTTCATCCATCTGGGCTGTGATATATTCAGAAAAATAAGGATAACAAATGTACATCATTACTGCATAGATAATCATCCAAGCCAAAGGATGATCGCACTACTAGAATCATCATTCTGCCACATAGACGGTTATCTGTCCAATGTACATGAGAATGAAGTTATAAAGTTGAGCATGGGAATGCCCACCTCACCTAGATCATGAAAATATTATGAAGATAATGTATTGTATTGTATCTTATTCAGGTCACCTCCCAGTTCAAAAAACCTTGGATCCTCATGATAAAGCATTTTACCTGACATCAAAAAGATTTACAACCTCATGCTTTAGGGGGCAACTGTTATAGACATATTTCGGCACTGCAACCCCAATCACATATTTCCATAAACCAAGGGGCTTCTAAGTCCCTAAAAGTGTTGTTTCATACCCTAAAGGAGCAGGGTCAGCTGATTACATCATCTCCCAGAAGTTCTCCATGAGAAACTGCTTAGAACTGGTCAAAACTGGACCATCCAGACAACTCAGTGCTCAGGGTTCGATGCATCTCACTTGCCACATGCAAAAGGTGCAATGCATAGTGAAAAGCCCTTTTGTGGGGTGCAATGAGGGAGAGAAAACAAATGGCATAAGCAGCTGGCTAGGTGGAAACCAAGAGAATCTTCTAGAAACTACCCATTTGACACTTGCCTATGTGAATTCACCTAGGGATGAGTAAGAGATCATGAATCTCCAAGTGGAACCAAGAACTATCAGATAGAGGACACTAATAAAAATTCTAGAAGCTGACTCACCCACCTGCAAACATCTATATATGGATCCCTCATCCCAGAGATCCAAAGGTTGGAATCTTGTATTCTGTAAGGAAGTGATATTGGCTTCCTTGTGGAACATCATAGTGTTGGGTGATCTAAGCTTTTCATGAGGTGAAGAAGGGCTTTCATGCTGGGAGGATGACACTGGGTCAGATCAATGGGTTGTAATCCTCTCTTCTATTCTTTCTATCAATAAAGCTATTAGAGTTTTCCTCCACATTCTTGTATGTTTGAGTTGATATAAGAATTTGTGTGGTCAATATATATCTGGTCCTATATTGTTTATGATTATAGATCTCTGTGCTTTGATGGTTTCATGCTGCCTTGACTCTACAGGTGTTCTTTGAAGTGGGACAAGCGAGGAAGGAGCGGCAAAGATCTGTCGGAGGGGAGAGGAAACAAGCAAGCAGCCAAGCGAATATTGAGGTTGGTACTCCTCGCTTCTCTCTCATCTACTTCTCATAAAGGAAAACACAAGTAAATTTAGTTTGTTTGCTTCTAAGATAGGTACCCGTCATAGTGGGACTAGCATCTCTGAATGGACACTAGATTTCCTGATAACAGGCATGTGTCTCTATCTGAAATGGTTGTTGCAAGTCCGGTATGGGAGAACTCGTGCAGAGTAGAGGTGATGCTTCAACTCAGAAAAATTCGTTCTCTTGGGATTCACATCAAAAGAACTTTTCTTTTTTCTCCTCCCTTGGTGACTCAACTCAATGACCAAGTGATATGAGAGAATCCCAACACAAACCTGTGGTAGAAGTTGGTAAGAACTAGAAAGCTAGGTAACTCTCTTAGAGTGGTTGTGGTTGTCCAATCCTAAATGACTTGTATCTTAGGTGAGTCCACATGCACACCCAACTCATCAATGATGTACCTGAGATATTGAACCTGAATAATACCAAAAGTTCATTTCTCCAATTTTCACACAACTTTTGTTGTCGGTGGCTTTGGAGGATGTGTCCAATATGGTGGAGGTTTTATTGTAAACAATAGCTAAAGATCATAATTTCATCCAAATACACCAACAAAAATGAGTTGGTGAAAGGTCACAAGATGTCATCCATGAGCCAAATAAAGGTTGCGGGGGAATTTGTTAGCCTCGAAGGCATGACGAGCCATTCAAAAAGGCCCTATTTGGATTTGAAGGAAGTCTTCCACACATTGGAGGGTTAGATCTATACTTGGTGATAAATGGACTTCAAGTCAATCTTGTTGAAATATTTGGTCCCCTTAAACTAGTCCAAAAGGTCATCAATGTGTGGGATGGGATATCTATTCGAGACAGTGATCTTGTTCAACAACTAATAGTCAATACAGAGTCTCCAGGTCCCATCCTTCTTCTGTACTTGGGCTAATGTGCTCTTTTTACAAAAGATCTTGAATTTTCCTCTTGATTTAATCATTCTCCATAACAGAGCATTGATAGATCAGTCCATTGGGTAGCGGTGCTTGGAAGAGAAAAGTTTGAATGATTTTGAATGATGCTTTGACTCACCAAGATCCCTTCATATTAAGGGGGGGAACGTTGGCACCTGATCTTTGGGATTAGGGAAATTATGTAAATATTGTAAATACAAAGATAAGGAAGGTGAAGAGACACTAGAATTTAAGATTCCAAGAGTCTCCCTTCAATGTGTTTATAAATTTATTTTTTTACATTTACTCTTATGGCATGTCTATATATCACTTTTATTTATAATATTTCCATTTAATGAACTTATGGCTTTGTACATGCATTCATGGAATATCAAAAAATACTTCTAATTTTACTAGAACATAAATGACTCTCAAAATAGATTTCTTAATTATTTTCAGTAAATCCTTTTATTAATAAATGACATTATAATATTGACTATATTTCTTATTTTTATCAAAATCTTATTTTATACTTTTCACTATAAAGACTCTCATATATATATTATATTATATTTATCTTTTATAATTTAAAATATATTTTTATAAAGAAACATACTAAAATATTCCCTCAGATTTGGGTGTGAGTTCGACAACACAAGCCTTCAATAACTTTAATTAATCTAGCACATAAACCTAAGTTTGGATTTGAACGACACATCTCGCTCGCATTCCACCATTTCTCAAGTATGGATCATGGTGGTGGTGGTGGTGGTGGTTGTCTAGCCACCCTCATTTCTTATTAAAATATCATGGGATTTCAATATGGCTATCAAATCCTCGAGTTGGGTGAATGTGGTTACTATACTTAGCTTCACATATTTTCATATGTCTTATCTACAACATGGGGAAGCTAGCACCCTTCATGGCATGTGTAAGGAGATGAAAATTTTGATTGCAATATTCCACACTATTTCAAAATAATGGTGGAAGATGTTGAAGCATGCGAGTTAACCATCTAGGTTGACCATCTTTGGGTCATGCATGACCTCATGGGGATACATTACTAAGAAAAAGAAGATATGAATGTGTTGCTGAAAGGAATTTTGTTGGCCTTCCAATTCCATTTACATCATGAAAAGTAAGCTTACCTTCATGTTTCTAAGCTCTTGGGTATGGAGCTTCAAGGTTTAGAGACTCCCTCAATCCTTTTGTTCTCCATTGCACACAAACGCTCCCCATGGAAAATTTTAACGATGGAAAATTTTCTTGAAGTTTAAAAACATTGGCCAATCTGAGTAATCCGTAATATGTTTATTGATATATTTGTAAAATTTTCAAATTTATAATTATTTTATATATAGTCTCTATATAATGTTGGCAATTTTTAAGGTAAAATAATTTTTTATTCTAAAATTTTGCTGAATCCTCTTTTTCATAAAAATTGGAAATTGGCTATTTTTTTTTGTGGAAAAAACATGGAATATTATCCCATTCGACGAACGTTAGCCCCAAAAATTTTTGATGCCCATGATAGCCGTAATATCCCCTAGCTATAATGATGTGAGTCACTCATTGAGAAGAAAGTTGTCTATGTTTGTTTAGTTCCCTCTACCAAAGGGAGCGGTCACAACAATGAGGTTAACAACTGAAGTGGCCAAGTCAACTCCTCTCTCCACTGGCACTCTAAGTTTTCAACTTCTTCCATCTAGTAAGCCTCCTACTAGATGATCCACACTACTACAAACCATGCCCCATGGTCCAGGAGGACCCTCTTGAGTGTTATCTAGAGTTGTTGGTCTTCCAAGGTAGAATTTTTATATACGTCGAGTTCCTGGCCTTAGATATGATTTTGTATATTCTACTACACCTAGGAGGCTCTTTAGATTTTTCTCTATGAGCTTAAATCTCCCCATAAATGTCTCCATCATATGCTTTCTTAGCTAGAGGGCCATGTTCATGGATAGTATCCATTGACCTGTAATGATTTGAAGAATGTACTTTCTGTGACTTTACTAAAATAGAAAGTCTCTTTAATTACAATATATTATGCTAAATATTTAAAAGTTTAAATAAAAAATATATATTAAATAATAATAAAAATTGAAAATCTTTATAGATCTACCTTAAATGGGATCTACCAAGCTTCTAGAGAGATCAATTCTAAAGTTAATATGGATATAAGACATTACTTTTACTCTTGCATTTCATCACCTTAAATGGGATCTACCAAGCTTCTAGAGAGATCAATTCTAAAGTTATTATGGATGTAAGACGTTACTTTTTTACTCTTGCATTTCATAACATAATTTTTGAAGGTCTTGAATAAGCTTTATAATTATTTATCTAAAAAAATGGGTTTAATAAAAAAAAATTATTACCATTTATCTAGCAAATGTGTTTAGTAAGATACATTTTTTTAACTACATTATGATTACAGATTATTAATATTTGCTTAGAACTTTTTTAAACAATAGCATAACTTTACTGTGTCCCATTCTTGTTTAAAACATTCAAACTCCTTTAATAAAACACATATTTTTTAAGTAAATGTGTAACACTATGATTACACATTATTAATATTTACTTTGTTAATACAATAGCATTAAATTTACGGTGTCCATTAGCGTGGGCCTGTTTAATATTCAACCAGGTAAATTGATCTCTCAATAAAATGGCAAAAACGATCTACACGCGATTATTAGGCTTTACCATTTCAATGCCATGGACAATTACCTGTAATTTAGAGTGATGTGTGTGCGCCTATGGATACTGCTTTTGTGCCAATCTATTAAGCTTTACATTATTAAATGCCAACATTTTGGATCTTGTCAGTGGAAACTGTTTAATAAAACGCTTTGACTTTCTGTCTGTAACTCCTGAGTATTGCTGGTTAGACATTGTTTCTGTTGGAAGTATTATCACCCTAATTTACTTTAATTTATTCTATTGATTTTAAAGGGAAATGATTAAATTTTTTGACATATTTCCAAAAAAAATAATTCAATTAATGGGTAGATTTAAATAAACAAATAGTCATATAAATTTTGTATTTCTATATAAATGAATATCTTTATTTTTAAAAGCATTGATAATTCATAATTAATATATTTATAAGTTTTAGATTTTTTATTTATTATTTAATTTAATATACACAAATTTAATTATATATAAATATACTAAAGAGAAAAAAATACTCTAAATAGTAAATGAATGAATACTCCACTAGTTGATGAACCTTTCAAATTGACCACATAGGCAAAGGTATGGAACAACATGAGGAGAAACTTTAAAATTAACCATTAAAATGATAATTTGAACGATCATATTAAAATTACCTTTAGTTTGGGATTACTGCATATAATTGTGTTAATTTTGTACATATAAAATTCTTTTTATTTTATGTAATATTATAATATGATTGCTTTATTTCATCCAATATTATAATATGACTTAGATAATAATATAAAGGGTTTTATTTTTTATTTTATACATTATTATTTTTAATTACAAATTTAAGTTAATTTAATTTGAATAGTTAATTTATTTTTTAAATTCATCAAAAATATAGAAAAAATAAAATTTTAGTAAATTAAATTAAATTATTATTAGTAAAATAATTAAAGGAAAATATGAATCACACTATTTCTCCTGTTCTCGGAAAAGAAATTTTTTAATAAAATAAGATTTTTGATTGTGAGAATAATTTTGGCAAAATCACATAGAGAATCATTTGTCGACACGTTTCAAACCAACTAGTGTAGTTCAACGTCATGACAAGTGTGTCCTGATAATGAACCACACTAAGGTTCGAAATGCCAACAAATGATTCTCTATGTGATTTTGCCGGAATTATTCTCACAACCAAGTATGGATCACATAAGTCTAAACCCTTTAATAAGATTTTTATTTTTTTTTGGACTTTTTTGTGTCTAAATCTTGATAAAAAAAAATCGGGTGAAATAAAGATTTGTGTTATTTAAACTAGTTTTTTTTATTGTATATATAGGTTCAACACCTAGAAAAAAACCTTATAGCACTTTCATTGCCTTTGCCTATTTCCATAGCCATAATATACCAAATGAACACCCACTAGGATGTTTTTTTCCCAACATTCAACTTGCAATACTTGTCTGACGACCTTGGTCTTATATTTCTTTACATGAATTTTTATTCCAAGGTTGTTATAGAACCCTTCCCCATGGGGGAATATCATCCTCGGTGTTCAATAACACCTATAATCTAACCAATCACTGGAAACAAAACATACTTCCTATAGAGATTTATAACATAGATCATTACAATATTTATAATGACCACCACTGAAAACATGGAAATCATATTGTTTACAGGAGATTTATAGCAAAAATCATTACAATATTTATAATAATAATCACATATACCCTTATACACATTTTCTTCGACCAACAAATAATCATACTGTTTATGGAGCTTTATAAATCCAACTCAATACAATATTTTCAATAATACACACATATGCACATTTACTCAACCATCAAATAAAGGATACAATTCTTGTATGAGAATTAAGAGAATCTAGGTGCTCATACCTCCACCCTCAAAGTAATACCATGATTCACCTCTTTCTTAGGAAGTATAGAATATATTACTAAATAAAAAGTTGCATCCAATATATAGCACTACAATCTTGCTCCACTTGTCCTCTCAGTGAAAAATTATTGACTCATTGTTATAGGGCACACTCCTCATGTGCAATTGATTCCATCTGGCAATGTTAACGACCAAAGCAATGCAACCCCCACCCTTCCGTTCTATGCTACATAGTACCTCGGGAATTTTGGTCATCCCCTTCCACGCAATCACACACCTTACAAGTTCTATAGGCATCCCCTTCTCTGTTACATAGTCCCTTGGGTGACCTCTCCTTGGAAACATTTCCTCGCATCAGAATTCCAAAACCAAAGCATATCCCTGCCTCAAAACCATCATAGCATTCATAGCATGCTCATGGAAATCAGTGCACACTATTGGCTACCCATTTCCCATAATGAAACTGCTCCTGAAATGCTTTACCGGCATACTACTACATGTTCTAATTCATTTTCACTACTGTTACTAATCCTTGTGGTTAGTTCCAACCACCCAAACTAAGAATTTCCATGTTTTCTTGTATGAAGCACATAATTTCCATTAGGTTCAAAATTAATTGAAAAAAATTCAAATCATACCTCATTGGTGGCTCGTCAATAAGGTGCACATACACTTATGCTCACTTGGTGTCACAATAATCCAAACCATCTCTTTACCAAATCATTATGTATAAACATATCACATCTAGTTAGCTCAAAAACAAAACCATCATAGGTCAAAATCATGAATCAGATGAATGCATAATACTATAGAATCATAGATCACATGTAACCATAAAAAATGAGAATCATAGATCACATGCATAATAAAACTAAAATAAAATATTGATACTTATCCTTTAGTCATTCCTTTCTTCTACCTTTGTCCTTTTCATACACACTAGATCGGTTGTCACATGCAACAAGCACCCAATGCATTTTATTCTCTTCAACCATGTAGACATATACGAAGTGTACATCACAACACATATATCCACACATGACGTACAAAACCAGAAAATACATACACCCACATCTAGCACAAAACACAAAAAATACACATGCACCCAGTGTACAACACAACACATACACCTACATCTGGTGTACAACACAATACATATACATACAAAGAGTGCAACACAACAAATACATATGTCACGATACCACAACTACACCATGCACATACACAGTACCACATGCCCGCAACATGGCATGTACAACATGCACAAAATACCACATGTACATTAGTACCATATGATGAGCCTCATAAATGGGTAGTTATATCACCTCATTTTACCTCCTAACCTAGTCAAATAAACCATTCTCTTAGCCTATTGTATGATTTTTTTATTATATTTATGCTCATAACGTGAGTTGAGTTAGTTATTATGCCATGTGGTGTAACATGTATTTAAGGAAAATTATCGATGGATTTCAAGGTAGTGGTCAAAATATAGCAATAACACAAAGTAGATAGAGGAAAGGACTTATAGGAGGGAATCCCCCTCTCTTATTTCTCCTCACTTCAAATTCCCCTTCATTCAGCTCAGAGTACAAGCAGTCGAATCATGCACTAGAAGGCAACCAAGAAAGTGGAAGATGATTGATAGTTATCTCGAGTTTTGGAAGCCAAGCCTCCCTAATTTTAAGAAAGCTACCAATAAGTAGAGAGGCCTAGGGCCTCACTAGGGTGGAATTTTTTTCTTATGTAAACTCTGCTCAAATTTCAAGCTTACTATTTTATGACAGTCTTATGTAATCTTGTTATTTTTTGATAATGAAGATGGAATCCTTTTTCAGCCAGCACTAAGTTACCTCAGAGGGCTAAATCTCTTGGGTTAGGGCCCAATCCAAGTAGCCAAGCTTCTATTTTCTTTTACTTGTATGCCTTACCTAAGTTTGTAGATTAGTTTGTTGTTAGATGTATTTCTCTTATGGTTAAGAATAGGTTGCTTTTGATGATTTAGTAGCTTGCTTCCATTTATGCTTTCTGGAGCATGTTAAGTAGTGATCAAAGAAGATTCAAAATGCTATTAGTAGTGCCTTGTCTTCTCTTCCTCCATGTGGGACCATGATTTGAGGCAAAGTCTATCTTGCTACCCCAAAAACACAGATTCTCCTCATTCCTAGGACTTCTGGTGTTTGCAACTCTCTAGTGGGTTGATAGTCCAATTTTTCTCTGCTTTAGATCTTCTTTATCATGTTCACTTCCTGATTTATAGTAGTCCTTTTGCATGATTTCCTTTCTTATAGCATTTCCTAGCATTTCCTTCTATACATGATAGTTAAGGCCATTTTAATGCAAAACATTGTTTTTCCTAGGATGCACTAATTTCATTGGTTGCTTGATTTTCTTGGTTCAATGTTAGGTTTTATGCAACAGATCTCTTCCAATAGTTGGCCAGCTTAACAACAATCACACCCTCCATCTGATCCATGCCCTATAGGTCTTCCAAACTTGGCCTCAACTCTGCCCTAGTTTCCTTCATTTTTCATAGAACATCTTCCTCTCTCCTTGAGCAAACCCAGTCATCTTTCTCTCTCTCGGTGATTCATGGTAGACCTCACGAGCCCTAACACCTCATTCCAACCTTCATATACCTTTTCCACCCACTCTAACACCCTCAAAAGAATGAAAAATTCTCTTGGCCTCCTCTTGTAGGCCTCATGTAGTTTCCTTCTTTTCCTCTTGTAGTTTTCCTGTGTCCTCCTATAATTTTTCTTGTAGGATTTGTTTTGAAGGCTTAGTGCGGGAAAAGCCTCTAGAAGGCCACCTAAGACCTCCTAGGACCCATCCACACCATCCTACATCCTCCCAAGCTCCAAAACCACCCTCTAACACCATCTGTTCGTTGCCACACTCACACACAATAAATTAGATGCATGTTAAATTCACATAAGAACACATAAAAATCCAAAAATATGTTTTTTTCGTATTTACATCCAGAAATAGTATGTTTAGATGTTGCTTACTTCCTTGAGTAGGTAATTTCATTTATTTCATGGTTTTCATAGTGTTTTTGGTAAAAGTAGAATTAGCTTGTTAATTAGGGTTTACTAGGTTTTGTTTTACATTCCACTCTTTCTCCTTTCTGTAGTTAGAATAGCATTTGTAGAGTAATCTTTCTTTCCTTTCACCACACATGGAGATTCTTCTAAAATCTATAGAATTTGGATTGAGCTCCTAGTGATCTCAGGCCAGCTGAGTAAGTGACAACCTACAATGAGAACTAATACTTGTGAATATAGTGCCAACACTTCCAAGTTTTTTATGAACTACCAGGTTGATAAAAGTAAATTTGACATCCAAGGAGTTGCAACATTCTCGTTGTTGCGGAAGCATCAAAGTATTATGTGATTACTACCTTCTTCTATTTCCTATTGCAACATTGTGCTAATAATTTATTTCGGAAAAAGTAGACTAGTCATTTCTTTTCTTTCAATTCTGCATTTCCTTGCTTTCCTTTTCAATTCTGCAAATTTCCATTCAACAAGTTGATTTCAGCTAGTTTCAATTTGTTTTGTTCAATCACAATTTCAGTTTCTATAGGTATTTTTAGTGTGGGGAGAAAGAAAAAAAAAACCAACCAAAAATATTTCCTTTCATGCCTTGTAGGGGTAGAGATAACTTAGGAAAACTTTTTCCCAACACCCCCACTACTTCACACAACCAACCTTCTCTGTTCTTTGGTGGATACCATCAAGAAGAACCCTTAGGTGAATATCCAGACATATTTTAAGAACCTATAGGGGAAGAAGAAGAAGAAAACATTCCTTTGGAGAAAATGGTTGAAACCATAAATGCTATGGGAAATGGAAAGAGAATAGAGGGTACCTTCTCCATTCGAGAGACCAATGAGGACAAAAAAATGAATAATATAAGTCCTTTAGCCCTACCTCACTTCCATGGTCTGACTATAGAAGATCCTAACACCTTCAAGTGCTAGACAGTCTCGAAAGGAAATTTTTTTTCTCCTTCCTAGATGGGTTTAGTGGGTATAATCAGATTCAAATCAGCCTGAAAGACCAAGATAAGACCACTTTCACTTGTCCTTAGGGTACCTTTTCATACTAGGTCCTTCCTTTTGGTTTGTGAAATGCTCCAGCCACTTTCCAAAGAGCGATATTGAGTATATTTTTTGAACTGGTTCATGATGCAGTAGAAATATACATGGATTATTTTACTGCTTATGGCTTTGACTTTCAGGAAGCTTTATCTAACCTAGGAAAAGTTCTAGATAAGTCTATTGAGATGAACCTATCCCTCAGTCTAAAAAAATGTGAATTTTTTACGACTAAAGGGACCATTCTAGGTCATGCAATATCTCAACAAGGACTGGAGGTGGACCCCATCAAACTTGCCATCATCCTAAGGGTCCCACCTCCTCAAAAGGTGAGAGATGTTAGAAGCTTCCTAGACTTAGTTGGATATTACAGGAGATTCATGAAAGACTTCAGTAAGTTAACCTCTCCTTTTTTTGGCCTCTTAGGCAAATATGTTGAGTTCATATGGTTGAAAAATCGTCAAGAATCCCTAGATACCTTGAAGAGCAAGCTAGTGACTGTCCCAATGATCTGAGGCCCAAACTGGGCCCTACCCTTTCATGTTCACACAGATGCCTCGAAAAAAGATATATGAGAAGCCTTAGGACAAATTGATGAAAATTTACCTTATGCCATATACTCTATAAGCAAAAATTGTGAAAGCCATAGTTAAACTATACCGTGACCGAGAACGAACTCCTAGCTATTGTGCATTCCTTAATCAAATTCAGAAATGATATCACACACTATGAAACCTTTGTGCACAATGATCATGTTTCAATTAGATATCTAATGAATAAACCAAATGTAAGTGCTCGAATTATTAGATGGTTTCTTTTACTTCAACAGTTTGATCTGACCATTATTGATAAGCATAGTAAAGAGAATGTTGTTGCTGACTTTTTGTCTAGAGTAAATTGGCCTGCAGGTGAAGAAGGAATGGTCGATGACCAAATGCCAGATGAACACCTATTTTATATATTAGCACTCTCTCCATGGTTTGTTGATATAGCAAACTACCTGGTTTCAACATAGTTCCCACCACGCCTATCCTCAAAAGAGAAGAGAAAGATAGTAAGGAAAAGTACCCCTTTCACTTGGATTGGAGGCAGTCTCCTCAAACTTGGCCCAGATCAGACCTTGAGAAGATGTGTCAAGGAGGAGGAAGTCTTTGACATCCTCCTGATCTTTCATGACGGGCCTTCTCGAGGTCATTTTGCAGCAAAAGTAACGGCCTTCAATATATTGTAAGCATGCCACTACTGGCCCACTCTTCATCAGGATGTTAGAAGATACATGAGTCAGTGTGATCAGTGTTAGAGGATGGCGAAACCCACTCCAAAGGATGAAATGACCATGCAACCTCAAGTGACATTTGAGCCATTTGAGAATTGGGGCATGGACTTTGTGGGGCCTATAAACCCCCCTTCAAAGCAGAAGCAATACTTTATTGTGTGCACTAACTACCTGACAAAGTGGGTAGAGACAAAAGCAATCAAAGCAATGATGGAGGAAGAGGTAGCTGATTTTTTGAGGGAAAACATATTCTACAAGTTCGGGTATCCCAGTGAATTGGTCATAGACCAAGGCAGTTAGTTCACTTACAGCCTGATTGAAAACCTGCTCACACATCATAAGATCAAGCACAGGACTTCCAACCCTTACCATCCACAATCCAATGGGCAAGTGGAGGTCACTAATAGAGCATTGGAAGGGATCTTAAACAAGGTAGTGAGCAGCGGCAGAAAAGACTCGGAAGACAGATTAGTTGAGGCCACGTGGGCCTACAACACAACATGAAAGGCCACCACTGGGTCCACACCCTATGAGCTGATCTATGGGAAGAAGGCTTTGTTGTGAATAGAGTTTGAATTCAATACCCTAAGGATAGCAGCTCAGCTGGACCTAGACCTCAGCAATGCACAAAAGGAGAGATTACTTTAGTTCAATGGATTGGATGAATATAGACTGCAAGCCCCTTGTCCATACAAAGGTAGTTCAGTTTCATAGAAAGATATGGCATGACAGAAATATCGGGGAGAAGCAATTCCAAGAAGGACATTAGACACTACTCTATTGTTCAAGATACAAGGATATCAAAGGCAAGTTGAGGACAAGATCGCTGGGACCCTACACTGTGGAGAAATGCAATGACAATGGTTCAGTTCTAATTAGAACCATTGATGATGAAGCCATCCCCATGCTTGTCAATGGATATCGGTTGAAAGTCTACAAGAAACCCCTCCCCTAGCGAGAGTTTATTGGATATTTGAATAAAATAGTGATGGTATTGGAGCATGTATTAGCTTCCACTTCACTCACTCACTGAGGAAAAAAGAGGAAAAATAAGGACTCAAGTGAAAACCTCCATGAGGTGCTTGATTCCCATCATTGGGTCGAAAATCTATTCTCGAGCGGCCCAGTGATGTAAAAAAAAAAGGAAAAGAATAATATCCTTTGGTGAAAACCTCCCTTGGAGGCACCTAGGGTAGGAAATTAAGGTGAAAACCTCTCTGAGGCACCCTAGTTGATTAAAAAAAAAAGAGAAAGAAAAAAATGAATTTTTATTGCATTGCAGGTTTGCAGGAGGATTACAAGGAGTAGAAGAAGGTGCCAAGGGGAACCTGACATTCATATCAACATCCATATCATCTTCTCCACACCAACCTCCATCATTTTTGGCATCTCTTTCACCCCATTGTACCTCTTCTTCCAAAGTTGTTTTTTTACATGAGGGTCCTGTAGGAATTACAGAGAGCCAAAAGTGTCTATAGGGGGCAGTTTGAGGGACAAGAAAAGCTTCATGAGGAACCTATAATCCCTCTTACCATCTTCAAAAATCCTTGCCATCATTTCCAAGCCTGCACTAGACTCCAAGCATTGTTATTATTATTATTTTTTCCCTTTCCAAGGAAAAACACAGAAAAACAATTTATCAGTTTTGGAAAAAACAAAAATAAAAGGAGGAAAAGGCACCACTAACTTTACCTGAAGCTTACCTACTATTCCTCCATCATTCATATCCACCCTTGGCATCATTCTTGAGCTCCAACCACAGGGAAATATTTGAAGTTTCAAGGGGAGAAGCAGCTACAGGAGCTCCTGTAGAAATTCCTGTAGCAGTTGATCCCATAGAAGTCCAGCATCAACAGCAAGGGACAACACATCTGAAGGTTGAAAAGGCACATGCAACTTAGCTCTAGCAAAAGAAGAACCTGCAGAAACACATATCAACACATCACCAAGTAGAGACAGCATGCATGATGTAAAATGAAGGCGTGAAGAAAAGAATGCCATAACACCTCACAGTTGATGGCAACAAATACACTTAGATTACAGGTAAGTAGCTAAGTCACTCCTCTATCTGCATTTGTGTAGTTAGTAATCATATGAAGGCAACGCGATGGTTGACATCGAAAGAGGGAAAGGTGGCTAGTTAACTTGGCCAAATTCATTTAGTTGACTTCACTTAACTGAGATATCACCCATACGTGCGCACAGTCAACTCAAGCAAAAGATGTGAAGGACATGTAGTAGGAGGAAGAGTTAACTCCGATGCAATAATAGTGGATGATTATGAGGGGGGTCATGACGACCAAGTAGGTGGGGACCAACGGTCCTATTCTAGGCAAGTTATAGCTTGCCAGCTTAGCACTCATAGCTGGAAACAACCATAAAAGGTAATGAACACTCCTCCCCGTGCATCCTCACAAAATTATTTTCATTTTCTCCTCATAACTTAGCCACAGAGTATTATTTCTATGCCCCCACAACCTCGTATCCACCATCCTCCATAAATTTCCTCCATATTTTTTCTCTCAACACTTTCTATAGGAGCACCTACAAGAAATTTATTGGAGGGACAACGAGATTCTACAGGAGGGACGATGAGTCATTTTGAAGGGAGGAAACATGCTTTTTAGCACCAAATTCAGTCTAAAGAGGTAGGGTTCATGAATTCCCTCTATTGAATATCAAAATGTGAAACAGTTGGTCTCAAATTGAGGATAAAATGAGTCTTTAAGAGGGTATAAATACATAAAAAACAATTTTTGTTTAAAAAAGAAAGCACAGTCCTCTCTGTTTTTCTATTTCACTCAAAATTATTTGTCTCCACCTCCATATCTAGTTTTCCAAAAGAAGTACAGGAAGTATGATAGATAGGTTTATTAGAAAGACCCCACTAACTCCACTAGACTCCATGCACATCCTCATGTGGTGGAAATATTTACAAGGGTGAACTCGATGACTTTCCTTGAGAATTTTAGAGGGTTTGATGATGAAATTTCCCATGAATTTGCCCTCTTTCTAGTCCCTCACACAAGAAATCATGCTACTATAACCATTAGAGAACTATCCATTGAAATAATCTTTGAATTCATCAGTAGGGTCACTACCCTTCCTCTTGGGTTGCCTTGGAGTAAAGATGAGAAAATAATTGTTTAGGCTACCAAGAGGAAATTTTTCCAAGATAATGAAACCCCTATTGAAGAAAAAAATGGAATTAGGAGGGCTAGTGTACCATAACCCTGGGATGAGGTTAGCTAAAAAGTTATCAAATAGATTTCTTATGAGGGGAGGCACAACATTGTTTATGGATATCATTTTAGAATCCTCCAAGAATTGAGATATGGCATGGATACCCCAACACATGAAAAGCTCAGCATCCCTTACTTTCTCCTTCGGTCCCTCATTGACTCCAACACCAAGGTAGAAGAAGGAAATTCACAACAGCTAGCTCACTATGGCCTAATCAAGGTCCTAGTAGAAGAAGCCCTCCATACCCTTAGAATCCCTATAGCATGGGAAGCTTTTAGAAATATGACAACTAAGGATGACATCAAGGCATTAACCTATGATGTTAGTCCTGTTGTCAGTGAGGAGGGAGAACAACAAGGAGGAGAAGATGAAGCTAGTGGTGACATAGTAGAGCAAGAGAGGAAGGAGGAAAGAAAAGAAATAGAGGGGTGGGGAGTTGAAGGGACAGAAAAAGAGGTAGAAAAAGAGACGGAGCGTGAGGAGGAAAAAGAAATAGAAGACGGAGAAAAGGAGGTAGAGAGGGCAGAGCAAAGAGAAGATTCCCCTGAAACTTTGGAAAGAGAAACAACAACTACCCTCACTGCCCTTAGTACACCAGTCAAGCAGAAGTAGGAGAGGAACAAAAAAGCCTCCATGTATTTCAGGGCAAGGACCAGTACTAGAATTAAAATAGGCAAATATAAACCCTCATCAAAGACTCCCATTAACATTGAATATTCACCATCTACCAATGTGAAAGAATCTCCTTCCAAGACACCCATAACCTATGAAAGGAGGACTATAACATCTTCTACATGGAAGGGAAAGGAAATTCTACGGGCTAAAATAGTCCTACAGGAGACACTGTCCAAAATACAGGAGACACAAAAACTTGAGGAAAAGATAGGAGGATAGCTAGAGGTGAAAGAGGAAGCACAAGAGCTACAAGAACTTGACCCCCAGCCTAATATTGACTCCTAATATAGAGTAATTGAGGGAGGCAATATAATCCCATATAAATTTGCAATTCTACTAATTTTTGAATTGGAAAAAGTGAGAGTGAGAACGCATAGGTGGATGCAGATAGCCAAGTATAAAGGACTTGATGATATTGGACACATGGAAGACAAACTCAAGGAAATGGGTAGGGAATTAATTGCTCTTGGAGATAGAGAAGCCATTACAAGAAGCCACCTTGAGAGTGAGAATGAATTACTAAGGAGGTAGCTACAGGAGAAAGAGACTCATTTGGCATACATGGCTAGCTTATCCATAGAAGCATTACGATGCAGAACACTAGCCAAATCTTATGGCCTCTATTCGAAGGATCGGTGACTTCAATTCCAAATAAGAAATTTGGCACAAAGAGGCATAATACCTTTCCAAGACTACATGCAGTTCATGGATTTGTGTGACTAAAGGACCTTTGAGGACAAAGCAAAGATGGCAGAGTTCTATCTACGCAACTTGGCCCTCATAGACGTAAATGTGTGGGACCCCAATGCCAAGCTAGGGGATATGCAATTAATGGTCATGGCATCATGGATGAACCATGAAGAAGCGAATGCAGCAGAAATGAAAGATTCTTAATGAAAGAGCATAATGAACCATTGATGAGAAGATATGAGCCATCAGATCCTATGGAACTCATCAACACACACAACCTGCATGCCAATGACCCTCAATTTGCTCCTAAATATCTAGCCTATCAGGAACAAGCCATTAAACAATTTAAATATATGCTTAGGCTACTTGGGGATGACCGTGTGCATGCATGCATGAGAAGATGGAACACCCTACCCCACAACTTGTAGATTAGAGAATATCATCACCCCATGATGGTGAAAAAGGCATTGAAAAGAGTACCAATGTATAAGTGCTTCATGCAAACACTGAAGGTCAACTGGATTGGCCTCAAACTAAGTCCTCCACTCATATTAGCCATGCTAGAAGGCAGAAGAGAAAAAGAAGAGAAGGAGCAATGGAAGGACATAGATAGAAAGGAAGGATTTTATGGAGAACA
>APFE030340870.1:0-31119 GCA_000404065.3 Pinus taeda
AATACACCTGTATTTTTGACGTGGTTAAAACCCTCAAAGAGGGAAACAGTCCACGGCCTGAGCCAACGCGGCCACTTCAGGCAATTTATTAATAAAAGAATGAAAATTTACATAAGCTTCTCTCGTGAACGGTTAACCTACAAATGACCCTCCATGCTCTTTAATAGAGATCATGGACCAATCGGGTGTTAAGCCACGGATCAAGTGTCGGTAATACCGAGGAGAGAATGAACCGTTAGATCACTACATATCGTGACCATCAGATTATAAGTTACAAAAGTACATAGTAAAGAAACACACTTTACCTAACTCTATACTAGACCAAGTTATACTTAACTATTTCCTATGTGTCGGAATATCCTAACAAGTCAGTCAGGAAACATCCCCGGTAGTGGAAACATCAACTAGCTTGCATAGGCAGGAGCTAGAGAGGTAGCATAGTGTGGAAGTTTCATCCACCAGGCCTCAAAGCAAGCAGGCCTCCAATATCAAAAGAACATTCACGGAGATAAAAGCAAGGAATGACCCACTCAGAATGCAGATTTACAATCAATATCTCAAGATGGCCCCCACAAACCAACAAAGGTTGATGTCTGCTTATGACATCAAAGAGGGAAAAATGATCATGAGTTACTTCAAGCCCAAGGTTCAATAGCCACAATCAGCAAATGACTATTTCAGAACAAATCTGGAGGTCTTGGCCAAGGACATTCATCCTATGGACCAGATTGAGCTACATAAACAAACTGGAGAGATGGTCTACTCCACGCTGGCAGATAAAGCGATGTTGGCTAAAAAATTTCAAAACTCATTAAACAACACCTTTGCTCAGCTAGATTTAGAGAAAGCCTCTTCTCTAGCCAAGGGAAACAGGATAAAATCTTTGGAGGATATCATTATTGAGCTGAGACATGATCCCAAAGATTCCAAAGGCATTAAGGCACTGATGAAGAAGAAAGAGGAAGATATTGCTGCCCTAAGGAAGCAGCTTAAATTGCCTCGCACCATGCATCCACAGACTGCGGAAGTTGTGCAACAGAAGTCAGAAGAAGACATGATGGACCTGCTTATGAGGCTTAATGAAAGATTGAGTGAGTTAGAGCAGGCATTGGAGAAAGCCCTAAAGGACAAGAAGGGAGAGTCTACCTCCCAGCCACCTGAAGTAGTCCCAGCAGTCACTACTGCCCCCTTCACACTTGTAATAGCATTACCTCCCACTATTCCAGCAGCCACAACACAAATAACTACAGGTACATCAGCAGCAGCAAAAACAACAGCACCAAGCAGCAGCACTACCATGACCATAGAGGAATTAATAAAAGCCATGGAGGAATTGAAACTCCAAGTATCTAAATCGAAATTGGTCAAGGAGAAATTGGTGAAACTAGAAAAAAGCTATGACAAATCCAAGATGACTGTGGCAGAAAGGACAAGGGAGGTTAAGGTATTAGAGAACAAGGTGAGAGCATTGGAAAAGGATCTCTCTTTAGATAAACCTCTGGGAGAAATCAAAGGCATTTTGTGGGCCAACACCAATCAATCCCTTAGCAATGTGTGGAGATCTATCCAAGTTATTTATGAACAGATTGATTTAATAGCAGCATCCCAAGTGGAGATTCAAAAAACCAGAGCTTTATTAGGATAGATGCTAGAACAAGCTAACAGGCTAATACATTTTTTTGAACACCAAGACCAGTGAAGAACTGGAGGCACTACAAATCAGAGACAGGACAGGCACCATTCTACATATCAAGAAAGTTCTAACCATGAGAACTCTAATGCAAAACTTGGAAAGGAGATGTTAGGACATGCAAGTGGAAATTGATTCTTTCACAGAAAGATTTACAGTTTTGCATAAAAAGGGTTTGCCAAGTCCGTTGGGGAGTAATGAACGCCTGATGAGACATATAGAGTACATGCAGAAGTTGAATAAATATGTTGTTGATCAGGTTAATGCATCATCAAGTACTTCAACAGAGAAGGCACTCCCATCTCGCCAAGCCCTTTATGACAAATTGGAAATTTTATTTTATATTGAGCATGAAGTGAAACATCTGTTCACCATCCCACCTAATTTCTTCAGGTACACAGAGATTGATGAGACTTTAAGAAAGTTGCAGAAACATAAACTACTAGAATCAGACTGGTGGCAAGGTATGTTAGGAATCTTATGAACTTATCTTTGTTATCTTGGGTATCTTTGGTATCTTGGTTGAATTCAAAGTTTTGTACCATGTTGCAGAAAAAAGGAATAAATGAGGGTCAGATGAATAAAGGCGTATCAAATCAGAATTAAAAAAACTCGAACAGGCTGCAGCAGCCAGCACAAAGTATCAATGGAATACAGCTGCAAACCAACTCACAGAACCTACCTCCAGCACATCTAACCAACACAGAGCAGCCAGCACAACATCATTTATTTCTTCCCTGTTTTCAAGAC
Organism: Pinus taeda; assembly: GCA_000404065.3. Lineage (NCBI taxonomy): Eukaryota > Viridiplantae > Streptophyta > Pinopsida > Pinales > Pinaceae > Pinus > Pinus taeda. The sequence goes on from APFE030340870.1 coordinate 2,441, forward strand.
TACGTGTCTCCATCTCTTGTAAAAACAATAACTCATCACTAGATATTATCTCTGTCAGATATTTTGAAAGCATATTTTGTATAAATACCTCCCCATTCGAAGTATTTAGGATTGGTGATGCATTTCTTAGACTGCGCTGTAATACTGAAATTTTCTTAATACAAAAGCTGTTGGAATCCATTGTTGCTGGACTCTCTAGATGCGGAATTGATAGCAGATGACTTGTTACAGAATTCTTGAATCAAACTATGGATCAATGAGTACCCTTATATCTCCTGTTTTATGGTTTTCTTGTCTATTATGTCATCTATGTTTCATGGTCTGAATAATAAAGAGAAAGATTAACTCAGAATTTGTTTAACTACACTCTATTTTCAGTCTTTGTTATTCTCTGTGTTTTCTTCATAATTAAGTATAAATAGTGAATTTTTAAATGCTCTTGTTTCCCTTGATTCTATCATTTTGATTATTTGCTAAGTAATTCTTAACTGCTTCATAGTAGTAATAATTCACTTTCCCTCTGTCTATATGATGAAGGATTCTTGATTGCCCTTCATCCATTAGAGTCCATTCCATCTGATTCCAGCCTTTAAAATTGTTTCATGTTTGATTACCTTGCTCTGTAGTGTCGTCCTCTATTACAAAACCATATCCAGCAATCCATCTTCATAGACTCCATTAGCCCAATGGACTGAACTTCTCAGATTTATACCTCTATTTTACTGAATCTCACCATCCAACAATCAAACAAAACCCCTGAACATCATAACTAGCCTAACATCTTATAAAACAAAGTTAAATCATAAAGAGAGAGCCCTCTCTAGATGCAGATTGGCTATAATCTGTGTCTAAAAGATTGGTCTGTGGTTACCTCAGCTGTATTCCCTTTCTTATAACTTTCCTAGGGAACAACCTGAGTGATAACAACATTGGCAACTCCACTGGGGAAAACTGAATATTTGTTTATCTCTGTTGCCTACCTTATAAGCTACAGACAGAGCCTGAGGTTAGCCAGGAAGCCTTTGAAATGCTTTTGCTTTGCAATAGCAGAAGTAAATGAATGCTACTTCAGTCTATCTCTGGTATAGCTTATAGTTTGGACAGCCGGTTCAAATACCTGATCAATTTATTCTTTATAAATCTTTAAGAAAGTTAACAATCCCCACGTTTAAAGTCTCTTAAAGAAACAGTTAAAGTTGTAGTGTTAAACCATTTATAGAAAAACCAAAAATACACTTAGAAGACTGGCTTCAGAAAGATTCGTTACACCAGATCACATCCTGATCCAAACCCTCCACCTGTGTTTGGAAATCCTAATTTGATTCCTAAAATTCTTAGAAAATAAGAAGGTCCAGAAAATTCTGCTATTTCTCGGCCTTTATCCAGATCAAAATCCTGTCCTGTGAGGTCTGTTAACCCTGAGGACCAACCTTTTGCTGAGTATTTTGAGAGACCCTCATTTGAGACATTTTCCGAATCTGGATTAACTCACACAGTTCAAGATCCAACATTCCTTGAAAATTCGCAGTTTGAAGTTGTTCCACCACATCTTGAAAGACACTTGCAAAGCTCTGTCCAACCTGAGGTTACATCTAATAAAACACCAAATCCTCCTGTGATTACTACCCCTTCCCTAAGCTCTCCATCAGCACCTCTCACTTCCTAACCACAAGTTACTCTTTCCACTCTTCCATCCTTTGTCCATATCCCTGTTGTTGTCCCTACTACACCAGTTGTTACACATATCCCTGCTAACATGGCAAACAAATATGCTCCTCTCAACTTGCCTGCCAACTTAGGGGCTATGCCCCAAGATTATCAAAGCAAAATCACCCCTTTTGATGGTACAGACTTAAATACAGCTCAACAGCATACTAAGAAAATGACAAATTATTTTGGAATATATCAGGTTGATGATAATGATGTTATAATGAGAATTTGGTCCAAAGTTTGACTGGAGATGTTAGAACTTGGTTTAGAGCCCTCCCTGCAAATAGTATCAATGATCCTCAAGCTCTTTATCAGACCTTCTTGAATAGATGGGAAAAAAAGAAAGATCCTCTGCACATTTTATCAGAATATGAAGGCTTGAAAAGAGGTGCACAAGAAACTGTTCAAGATTATTGCACCAGATTCAATAATGTTTACAACGCTATTCCCCAAAATCTTAGACCTCCTCCTAATTTAGCCCTGATTAAATTCCCTGATGCATTTGACTCTGATATGGCATATCAACTTAGGGAAATAGCTCCTAGAGACCTAGAGGAAATGCAGAGTATAGCTGTAAGTGTAGAGGCTAACCTGATTTCTAAGCGAGCTCGGGCTAGACCTGAAAGAAGGATACCTTTCAAAGAAGAACCATCTGCTTTTGAACAAAAATTAGATGCTATCATTAAAGGAATGGATAGACTTGGAGATAGAGTAGAAACAATTGAGAGGAAGTCCTCTTGGGATGGCCAACCTAGCAACACTGCAAGAAATCCAAACTTCAAGAAGAATCAGAACCCTAACATTGGAAAGTCTGGACTTGATCAAAATATTAGGCCCCCATTTCAAGAAAATTTTGTTGAAGCCTCAACTTCTGAGGAACCACCGGAAGACACTCAAATTAACTTAATGGGCCTCAACAATGAACAACAGGTTTTCCTAACCCGAGAAGACCAAGAAGCTCACACTCTTGAAAAATTCCAAACATAGTCAGGTGAGTCATTTGATTTTAGGGAGGGATATGACACAACAATCTATGAAGTCCACAAACAATAAAATCTAAGAAGCAGAAGAATAGATGTCCCTGAAATCAATAAACAGAAGGAGGCCAAGCAGCCTAACAAAAGTAAAATCAATAAACCCCCTGTACAAACCCCTCCTGGAACCAGTCCGAACCCAAAAGATCCAATAATTGAAGATATATCAAATGAACAACAAATTGACAGAAAACCCTCCACTTCCATTCCTTCTAAAGGAGATGTGGAAGAACCTTCAGAATTTGGTCTAAAAGCAACCTCGGCCAATAATACCACTACTGATGTAGAGAAAAACACAGAAAATCCAGCAGAACAAGAGAATCCCACTAGCAAAAATACAAAAATCCAAAGTGAAAAACCTTCCAATCTTGAGACAGAAATAGGAAAATTAAAGATAGCCATTCCATTGACAGAATTGGCTAAGCATGATGTCTATAGAAGTCAAATCAGCAGATCACTCCAAATCCCTATGAATCAAGATTCAGTGAATGTTTTTGATGACCAGCCTGAATTAATTTTTGGACCTAAGGTAAACGAAAAATCTATAGATGGAGGTGTTCCTCCTTTCTATGTAAGTCTGAACATACATGATAAAACTCTTCATAACGTCATGTTTGATTCTGGTGCTTCTCATAACTTAATGCCCAAATCTGTAATGGAGAAGTTGAACCTAGATATTACCAAGCCATACAAAGACTTATTCTCCTTTGACTCCAACGAGGTCATATGTTTAGCACTGATCAAAGATCTATGTGTATCACTAGTCCAATACCCTACCAAAACCATTTTAATGGACATAGTGGTAGCTGACATTCCACCCAAATATGGCATGCTGTTGTCTAGGTCATGAGGAGCAAAACTACAAGGATCATTACAATTGGACATGTCTTATGCAACTATTTCAGTATTTGGGCAACCAAAGAAGTTATATAGAGAGACTTTAATGAAGTATGTGGTAAGTAGTCAAGAGAAACCCCAAAATTTCCCTATCTACTCCATACACTCTGATTTACACTCCTTCATTCTCTTTAATGCTAAAACAAATCCCCCAGCTGATATCAAAGTTTTAACACTTGAACACGCAGAAATTTCAAACAAAAACTCTAGTGCTCACATTCAAGAAATTTCTGAGAATAACGATACATCATACGACCAAGAGAAACTAGCTGAAAATAAAGAAATGTATCTGCCCATAAAGCAAATCATTCAGACCCCTAATACTGACTATGAACATGAAACCCTTTGGTATTTAGAATTTGATGGTTCAGTTAACAAATTAGGAGCAGGACCTGGAATTTGGGTGCACAATCTAGAGAATGACCATGCTGAGGGTCATGATTATAGGTTAAACTTTAAATGCACCAATAACATGGCTTAATATGAAGCCTTGCTACTAGGTCTTAAACTGCTCAAAAGTTTAGGGGCAAACAAGATTTCAGTTTTGGGAGACTCAGATTTAGTAATTCAATAAATAAAAGGAAACTTCCTCACAATTGATCCCAGAGTGAGAGCCTATAGAGGAACAAAAATTGAAATCCTCAACACATTTCATGAAACAAAACTTGCCAAAGTCCTAAGAAATCATAATTTGCATGCCCACAGCTTGGCAACATTTGCCAGCACTTGCAAATCACTGTTTGAACCTAATCATCAGTTCGCAGCTAGGATCAGACATAGACCATCCATACCTGATAATGTAAAAAATTGGCAAGTGTTTGAAAATGATATCCAGATCAACAATTTTTTAACTCTAGAAGAAGAATTTTCCAGCACTAATATAGACCTTGACACTGTCAATGAGTTTGATCAAACAGAAAAATTACAAACAAACATTTCAGTAGAAAGTGCAATTCAAAGTTTGCATCCCACAAACTTTACCAAAGAAGAAATACAAGATCTTAAAGAGGTAGATATTGATGAGATGGTAGAAGGAGAAGCTGAAGTTATTGATTTGAAAGATAATTGTTTACCCAAAGGATTAACTCCCCTAGAAGATTTCTCTGATTCTGATGATATCCCAAAGAAGCCTAAAATGCAACCTATAAAAGCTGACAATGAAGACTACAACATAGGGACTGAGGAAAATCCAAAAATGATAAAAATTGTCTAAAGCCTTGCCCCTTGATCAAAAGCTTAAATATGTTAAACTGTTAAAAGAATTCCAAGATGTTTTTGCCTGGAGCTATGAAGATCTCAAATCTTATGATACTTCTGTAATTCAAGATACTATACCCCTTAAAGAAAATCAGAAGCCATTCAAACAGAAACTAAGAATAATTAACCCTATACTTCTTCCCCTAATTGAAAAGGAAATCAAACAGATGTATGAGGCAGGAATAATCGTTCCTATCAGATTTTCATAATGGGTGTCCAATCTAGTACCCACTAGGAAAAAAACAGGGGAAATCAGACTGTGTGTGGACTTAAGGAATCTGAATAAGGTTTCTTTGAAAGACAATTACCCCTTGCCCAAAATGGATCACATTCTACAAAGGGTGGTAGGTGCCTCTAGGATTTTACTCTCAGATGGATTCTCAGGTTTTAATCAGATTCTGGTCCACCCTGATGATCAAGAAAAAACTGCCTTTACAACACCATGGGGAACTTTCAAATATGTAAAAATTCCATTCGGACTTAAGAATGCAGGGGCAACCTTTCAACGGGCCATGGACATAGCTTTTTGTTATATACCTAGGGGGGATAATATGGGGTACAAAGGGAGGTACCCAAGGGAATAATGTAATAATGGGATGGGCCATAGTAATAAATAAGGTGGTTAACCACCTTATTTATTACTATGGCCCATCCCATTATTACATTATTCCCTTGGGTACCTCCCTTTGTACCCCATATTATCCCCCCTAGGTATATAACATGGCCCTACCTTAAGGGTTTTGATCAATAAAGAAGCATTTTTATCTATTTCTATCTAATACAATGGGCTTATTACATTATTGCTAACTACTTGTGGTCCCTTACACGATATGGGTTAACCACTTTATTTATTACTATGGCCCATCCCATTATTACATTATTCCCTTGGGTACCTCCCTTTGTACCCCATACTATCCCCCCAGGTATACTACACACAGGTAATCCCTCCAAATAGGTCGAATTTGGATGTTTCCCTGCTTTTATGAGTTGACATAGGAGTGAATATCGCGATATTTCTCGGTCAAATTGTTCCTTTGACTCATGGAAACTCACTTAGGTTAACTAATTCTCTTCCTGAGGCAACAAATAGAGTTACCCTAGGCACTAACGCACCTGATGCATTGCTAGGAAGCTTTATAAAGCAGGTTGTTAATTCATGGAGAGGGTTAGCTTGACAAATAGGCATGTGAACTTGGCCAGTCTTTCAATCATCTTTCCTTTCTTCTCTGAGCTGGTGTGGAGGTCATTTTCCTGTGTAACAAGAATCCAATGAATCTTCTTACTTTTTGCTCAAGAGCTTAGACAAAATGACAACTAAAGTGAAAATTTAGAAGGATAGTCATGCTTCCAGTCTTTTTCATTTTTCTTTAATCAAGATTTTAGTTAAGCATGTAGTTGAGAGGAAGAAAATACATTGGTTTGATTTCCTTGTTAGTGTTGTTTTGTTGCCACAAACTGGGTCTCCATCAATGAAGATAGGTTAGGAAGAACCTAACCAAGAAACCCCAAAAAAGGAAAAGATACACTCAGCTATGGAGATGAAACCCGTAAAGAAGGAAGATGAGAATCCAAACAAAGGGCTTATAGGCAAAATGATCAAGAAGGCTAAGGTGAAAAGTATGAAGGATAAGAAAGCAGTCAAAGAAACAAAGGAGCAGGTGGCATCAGCTCAATCTACCAGGATTAAAATCAAGATTCAAGACAGTGAAAGATGAATTCGAGATGAGCCTCGAGACAAGGCCTATAGTTAAAAAGACCTAAGAAGAGGCAGCCCCTCAAGTAGTAGTGGAGAATTCTGAAGACAGCCAAGTAGATAAGAAATATCCTGAAATAGTAGATGAAGTTAAGGGACCTAAAATAGTACAACCAAACCAGGAAGAGGACATAGCACAACCTAAAACAAGTGTTATGCATTATGAAGAAGAGGACTCTAAAATGACCAAGACGAAAGAATCACTTTATAAATATCAAATGAGAATAAAATTCTTGAAGAAAAATAACAAAGATCTAAAGGAAATAGTCAAACCAACAGAGGACAAGTCAAAGTCACCTACAAAAACAGTTGTTAAGGGAAAGGGGAAGCATGTTGATTTTGTAGAGAAAGCCAAGAATGTTGCAATAGAGCCTAGTGGGTCATCAGTCAAGGCTTTCAAGTATAAATTTAGATATGTGTAGAAGATGAAGCAGATAACTCAGGCTACTCAAAAATCCCCCTCCATTCAATGGAAAGAATATCAAAGGTGTTTGGAGGAGCTCGAGGAAAGCAAGGACCATGTGAACCAGGGCAAATAGTAGAATCTAGATTATAAAAATTCAATACACCACATTCTTGAGAACTGTGATTATGAAGTTAAGGAAGCATCTAAAGACCCTAACAGGAGCAAACACTTAGTCAAATGGTCCCAACTGGTAAGGAGGCAATATAAAGTTTTATATGTTATAAATTTGGTATTGAATGCCCAGTTGAGGAGCATGAAGCAATGCTTGGATGAGGCACAGAGATTGATAAATAAATATGAAAGAGAAGATGTGATACCTCCTCTTATAAGAGTGCCTAAATTGGATTCTAAGCTCATGAATAAACCCAAACCCACCATGTCATCACCTGTTGAACAACATGGCTTCACTCCTCAAACTTCCACAGTAAGCTTTCAAGCAAGAGAAAAAGGAGGTGATCAAGCCTCATTTCATGTTTCCAAGTTTTTTGTTAATTTTTATGATGTTTTAATATTATGGATTTGATGTTTTGAGCGGCATGTAGTATCATGATGGTGTTTTAAGAGAACTGGAAGGAACTTAGTAGATAGTTGTAGAAATTTCACTGCGCAGGCACTATGCAACCGTTACGCAGGTCGTGCCTAGACCATCACACACGGGTTGGAGGGAAGCCACCTGTTAGATTTTCAAAAGGATGAAATAGAGTATTTGTGACATCCATCCCATCTCCTTAGTAGCCTGCCACATGCCATTTCCAACAACTCAAACTTTTGGATGTTGTGCATTCTTTTGTACACTTAAAAAAGCAGCTTTGGGCTTTTTTCTATTTCTCTTCATGTGATCTTGTTCGAAGATATCTTTGTTTATTATTTAGAAAAAGTTGTTTTTAAGAAGATAAAAACACGTTATTGTTTTATGCTTTCAAGGAAAAGTACTTTGCAAACAGGAGTTTCCTCTTTGTTTAGTTTTGAGATCGATCCCCTGTTGGATCGAATATGCAATGAACTTAGACATAGTAATCTCCTATGTATGAATTATATATTTCAATTAATGAAAGCAGAATAGGTTGTTGACGGTTCAACATTTTCTTGGTTTCAGTTTTTGGAATTTATGTGATTGTGATCAATTCATGGTACAATACTTATGACTTGAGGGTTATCGATTACTCTTTGCAAGGATTCTTATGGTATGATGTTTGAAATTATTTTTATTTATTGCTTAGTTATTCTATTGTATCTTTGTGTTTTATGATTATTATGATCTCAGTTGAATTAGAATTCAGTTAAGCTATTCTATTAAGCTATTTTCATGTTTCAATTGTAAATGAAATGCTATATACTCATAAATGTTATGTCTTCTATCTAGCCTTTCCTTTCTCATGTATAAACAACATTATTTTATGACAGAGAAATAATTTGTTTTTTCAGTTTTTCTCCTCTAAACTACAACCTATCATTGTGTCCAAAGTCATGCCTAAAAGCCCTTGTAGAAGATGGGAATTTTACTTGCATAAGTAAATGAATAAAAGGAAATTTGATCGCATGTTATCACCTAGTATACCATTGGAACTTCAACCAAATACATTCAAATTCTCTTTTTTAGAATTGTTCTTTGTCAAAAAATCATATTCAAAAGTTTTATCTCTGAGTGTACTAAGTGAGGGAGCCCCCTCGGGTTGAAGAAGACCAGTATGTCAACCAAAAGAGGTCTATGGTTACCTCTGATTCTTCTCATTTCAACTTGGAGAAAATTACTGAGTGATAACAACATGATAAAGGCTATGGTTGACACACAATGGGAACACATAAATTGTGGTTAGCGCAAGCATACAAACGCTTGTGGCATGGCATGATTGAGGTAAATGCAGGAAAAGTGATGTAGACACAAAATTGTGGCCAAAAGCAAGCATATTGATGGATACACAAAATTGTGGACAAAAGAAAGAACACAGAAATCACACGGAAAATCAAGGTAGAACACGTATTACTACAAAGTTGGTGTCATTGAGAATATTTACCGGTTTGGCAAAGAGAGGTATGCATTCAAGTTTTGGTGCACATGAATTTATATTAAGCATGTGTTGGTTTTGGTTACAAGGTTTATTCAGTATTCACTATGAAATTGAGCTTGACAATGGCTCCAATTTTGGGTGGTGGGAATTGTGGTGTCAACACTAGGAAATGAATACACCCTCTTGTTTGGTCAACCTTTTTTGGCTTATATGTTAGATTGTAGATTGAGTTTTGACAGCTGCTACAAGTTTTGGTGGTGAAAATGGTGGTCTCAGCACTAGGCAATGAATACACCCTCTTGTTTCTTCAACCTTTTTTGGCTTATATGTTATATTGTAGACTGAGTTGCTAGAATCTTCTTGGAAATTAAATTAGAACCCATGGTTAGTGGTTAGGGGTAATCTAGTCTAAAACCCATCATAGTTGATTTGGGGCAATGCAATTCAAAAACCTATGCTGGAAATTTAGTGTGATTAATGGTTTAAATGCTTTATTAGATCTTGCGTGATGAGGGATATTAGAGGTGCATACAAGAAGCTTCAATTTACTAACAATAGTAATGCATTATTTATTAAGGTGAGCATGTAACATATAAGTAATATAACATAACATTAAAGTTGATAATAATTACTATTAAGGCTAGTTAAGTTGTTAAAGTGTTAAATTTCAAACCATGTTAATCAAATTCTAGACTTAGGCATAATAATACCTAAGCCTAGGGGACTAAAAATAAATTTCTGATTATGACAACAAATTTAAGAATTTACAAACTTCAAACTCATATTTTAAGATTTTATGAACAACGAAAGCATATGAATCAAAACCGCTCAAAATTTCTTTTGTATTCTATTTACGAACTATAAAGAAGAAAAGTATAATCCATAAGGCCTAAATACAATCTCAACAACCAACACAATGGTGCACCCTAGGTTTCCTTCATAGAATGAGGAAGATAAGGAAGTACAATTGTATTTAGGCAACCATTTATGTGCCTTGGAAATAACATCAAAACACTAACTCTCACTTGTATGGTAGTGCCCCTTCATACATGGAAACTGCTACCAAGGATAATGTGCATAATTGAAGAAGAGAAAGCTAATGCGTGCATGCATTAAACCCTCAAACTAAAGATCAATTGTGGCATTGTTTTCTTGGGACCTGTTTTCTAGACCCCATAGCCAGTAGGATTCAAGCATGTAGCTCATTATTCATAATTTCATCATATACATTCACTGTTTTTCACTTTTTGGCATGTAAATTAGTTTTTTAGAGACAAATTTTTATGTTAGCACAATAGATTTGCATGATTCCCAAGGTGAGAAATCAATCTTTGGTGCAATTGCAGATTTTAGGTTTTATAATTATAGGTCATTTATAGGCTATAAATGTCTTCAAATTTTCACTCCTAATTGAGTATTCAATTGAACATATTGAGTATTTTATATATAAATATTTTTCTTTCCACCCACTTTTCATAACTTACATAACCATTAGGTAGATACCTATAGCTTTGATGTTATTTCACTTGTTTAGTAAAATATTGCCAAGACTTTAAAAAGTTTTATCATTTATTGAAATTTTTGGAATTTAGAATTTATAAAACTTCAAGGTCCAATTTTCTAAAGTCTAATTCTTTAAAGCATGCTAGCTCAATGGAAGAGCACTTGCTTTACAAGCAGGAGGTTTGTTGTTCGATTCCATCGTGCCCTAATATTGATATGGAGTGATGACAATTAGTTTTTGGTGACAGAGGCTATTTTGACCATCACCAATGATCTTATGGTGACATTTTTTAACCCTCACAAAAATATGAAATGGTGATGGTCAACAAACAACATGATATATATGCATCAATAGTGACAACCATGAAAGGTCCATCACTATAAATCATTGTTGTTCATATGAAATGGTGAGGGTCAATGTTTGTCATTATAACCATTATTCGTGATGGATTTTGAATGTCACCACATCACCTATACTTTTGGTGACGTTCAATTTTTTGGTGATGGAGGCTAAGGTTTGTCACCATTGTTCGTATGAAATGGTGACAATCATTATCCATCATTATAATCATTATTGGTGATGGACCTTGAATGTCACCATAAAACCTAGACTTTTAGCAATGACACCTTTGCTGATTTTCATTTTTAAGTGATAGAGGCTCTTTTGACTGTCACCAATGAGCTTATGGTGACATTTTTTGACCCTCACCAATGCTCGGTGAAAAAAAATGATTGCACTTTTAACTAGCACGACCTACTGTAATCGATTTTTTGAATTAACCCTTGTCAGCTCAGTCGCGTAGAGTAAGGTGAGGGGGAAAACCTTAACAAGTATGTCATAGGTATATATAACATACTTCTCTAAAGGGACAACCTCTTCTACTCTCATTAAGTTGGGACCCCTCTTCCACCTCATGAAACGAATAAGTGCCTATGCACAGTCCTTTGAAAATGAAAAAATGAAAAATGAAAAAATAAAATAAAGGAAAAACAAGAGAAAGGCTTCTTGTGCAGAAAGGTGATGCAAGTAACTCTACCAGGGTACTGACCAGGCTTGTTGGCAACAAAGTGATGCTTATGTTCCTACGTGACTCCACAGGGGTACTGTCCAGGCCTGCTGGCAACGGAGCAACACCAGAGATGAAACTAAAACTCTGACAGTTATATTACTTGTGCACCAATATACCCCTCATCCCCAATTGAAACAACTCAATTGACTTGGCTTGGTATGTGTACTGACCGACCAAGAGAATGGTTGGGACTACATCTTTCACTCAAGCTACTGAAGAAGCCATGATGTTCAAAGAATCGAACAATACTTCTGGAAGAGTTAGACTCATTTTCACGAGACAAGGTCCATACAGAGAGTTCGAGTTCTACCAGTGTGTCGCAAATGTTTTAGCGACTACAACCACCCTCCAAAATTTTGGCTCGCATGCAAATTTCAGAGCCTGCCGTGGATCCTGTGATCGATCGTTCCTTGGAAACTTATTGGTAAGCTGATGATCTCAAGTCCCCTTCCTTGATCTTATTAGTTGTTCATGTTCTCATATTTATGTAACAGGTGTCATCCTTGGGCATGGGGATTATAATTTTTCATGCAAAGGGAAGTTTGTTTTGATTCAAGGGGAAATCTTTGTGCATATGGGTTGTTATCCTCACGTAGACATGTTTCACACTTACTTCACACACTCTTGTCATGAAGTTTGTTGCATCAAGAAGGGTATATGTTATGTTCTGGATGATCTATGTTGTATCACTAAGTGTTTCAATTTGTGATCATAGTCAATTTCTATCACTGTTTGCATCATTTTCACTGTTCTCACACTTAACTAGTTTTCCGAGCAACCTAGCCTCATCGAGCTTTCTGGAACTGCACACTTTGCTTTTGCAACCCTCAAGATTTTTCCCTTACCTTCTAGAACTGTACAAGGCATAGAGACCCCCGCCTCCCTTAGCATCCAAAACTGCATAGTGGTTTCCTCTAGTGTCTTTCCCTCAGCGAGAACCCACTATCTCCAGAATCTGCACAGTGTTGTCCCTCAGCTACCTAGTCTGTATTGCAACCTGAAACTATGCAGATGTGTCCTCCCGGGACCCCATACAAAAATGGTGCCTTGCATTTAGAAACTACATAGTATTTTCCCTTAGCTTCCCAGTCTTCCTTTCATCCAGAAACTGCGCAAAGGTGTCCTACCAGAGCCTCATCCCGACAGCAGTCATTGTCCGCTAAAACTACGCAGATCTATCTCTCAGTGATGACAAGGAAAGATGACATGCTAGATGACTCTCAAGGGGTTGAGAGGAAATACCAAGGAACCACATTATGATAAAAGATCGGGACTGCATGCAAACTCCGTCGGATGCATAACCATCTGGAGGGTAAATATGGTACGTAAAGTGCACCTTTTTGATGTACATCTCTTAGTGTAGCTTGAAGTACTGTTGATCATCATCATATCATGTCGCCTTCAATAACATGCATATTTCAAAACACTAAAAGTCATTCCATGTGTTTCCTCTACATGTCTTTCTCCCTTTCGCTTCTTTGACCAACTGTCGTCTTTGGCATATTGATTGTTATGCCATGCTTGCGATCTTGTTCTAGTGACGTTGAAGCTTTTCCTTTGTGTTTTTCAATTTTCTTAGCTATGTTAACACCCATCACACTCACGTCTAATGTTGTAATCATTTCCATTCAAGTGTCATCACGATCATCCGAAGGTTTATCCCAATTGTCGCACTTGTTGCTGTCACCATTAGACAATCCCTCAAAGGGTCACGCTTTGCTATGTTGTTTTGGTGGTTAGTGTCGTCGTGTTGTCCAAGTATGCTATGTGTGTGATCACCATGTCTAAGTCATCACAATTTCACTTGCCTACTTAGCTATTTTCCTGAAAACCTCTTGATGAAATAACCTCACTTCCCTGGACCCCGACCGAGTTTCCCTGCACAGTCTTAGCCCTCAGTGGTGCTGCTATGCTAAGTGCTTGAGGCTATCATGCAGGTCAACTGCACTGCGCAATCCTAGAAGTGAGCATCCTATCTACTTCCTAGAACTACGCAGAATTTGCCTCCAAGCTTTGTCCAAACTGCACTTCTCGAAAGATCAGTCATCAAGCCTCCCTCTTTCTTGCTGGAAACCTGCACTGCACTGAGACCTAAGATTGGACTTCTCTCGAATACTACGCAAACATGCTCAGCTAATTTCCTTGTTGCTTGCCCCGCACTGCCTTAAGAATTTGTACATTCATGACCAGCAAGATGTTGGGTAGCGGGTCCCTTGCGTAATGGTTTTAGGGCTTAAAGCCCACAATTTTTGGATATTGGTATCGTAAAGGCTCTGCGAAGTGCGCAGAGTGTGAGTTGTAATGAGTCAAGTCAAAGGGTAGTCCACCCGAAAATAAGGTAAAATAATAGAAAGTGAGTCCACCTGCCCATGGTTTGCAGACCATGAGAATGTATAAATAGAGCAAGGCCCTAGGTGTAGAAGATAGTTTTTGAAAAGTTTTGGAGAAGATCTATATTGTATGGGTTGTTAACAGGGATAGTCGATATGAGATTGTAAGTCTGATTCGAGGGTTGTAGTAGGAGATAGAGGCTCCGTAACTATGTGCGCGGAGGCCTGGTTAGAGTCCGCAACTGAGTGCGCAGACCCCTACAGCTATGTGTGCAGGGCAGGAAGTGGATTGTAACTGGAAAAACACATTAATAAAGATAAGTTGGTTTTGGAATATCGCATATCTATTCTATATTCTGATTTATGCATCTGTTTTTAGTTTATGATTGCATGTATGTCTGTTATGTTAATTGGTAACTGAAAGCATTGTGTTCTCTTAAGTAATTCAAGATCTATAATAATATTAAGCACAGAAAAGGTAAATTGCACTCGCACTCGTCTTCCAAACCACGCGAAGGTAGATACTTTGAATAGACGGTTGTGCGGGAGTAGCACAACACATAGGATCAGTTCGCGAACTTCCAGACCTCATCAAGACATCCTTATGGTGTGGAAACCTGGTTCCAGTACCCTCCCATACTACCGCGGATGAGACCTCAGTCCGCGCTCTGTGGACTGTTGCCGAAAGGGCTGGTAGTTTTGGGATTTGTTTGGTTAAACATTTCTGAACGTGGGTCAGGCCCCAATAAGCTAGGTTAGGATACTCGTCTCTCACCCGAGAGACCTAGGTTCAAGTCCCAACAACGGAACCATTTGTTGGCTTATTGGGGCCTGACCTAGGTTCAGAAATGTTTCGCCAAACAAATCCTGAAACTACCGGCCCTTTCGGCAATAGTCCGCGGAGCGCAGACTGAGGTCTCACCTGAGGTAGTATGGGAGGGTGCTGGAACCAGGTTTCCGCACCCTATGGATGTCTTGATGAGGTCTGGAAGTTCACGAACCAATCCTATGCACTGCGCTACTCCCGCGTAAACGTCTGTTCAGAGTATCTACCTTCGCGTGGTTTGGAAGACGAGTGCGAGTGCAATTTACCTTTTCTGTGCTTAATATTATTATAGATCCTGAGTTACTTAAGACAACACAATGCTTTCAGTTACCAATTAACATAACAAACATACGCGCAATCATAAACCATAAACAGATGCATAAACCAGAATATAGAATAGATACGTGATATTCCAAAACCGACTTATCTTTATTAATGTCTTTTTCTAGTTACAATCCATTTCCTGCCTTGCGCACACAGCTGCAGGGGTCCACGCACTTAGTTGCATACT
Organism: Pinus taeda; assembly: GCA_000404065.3. NCBI lineage: Eukaryota > Viridiplantae > Streptophyta > Pinopsida > Pinales > Pinaceae > Pinus > Pinus taeda. The sequence continues at coordinate 17,807 of APFE030340870.1, forward strand.
CTAACCAGGCCTCCGCACACATAGTTGCGGAGCCTCTATCTCCTACTACAACCCTCGACTCAGACTTACAGACTCAGAGCGACTATCCATGTTAACAACCCATACACTATAGATCTTCTCCAAAACTTTTCAAAAAATATCTTCTACACCTAGAGCCTTGCTCTATTTATACATTCTCATGGTCCATGGACCATGGGCAGGCCGACTCACTTTCTATTATTTTACCTTATTTTCGGGTGGACTTCCCTTTGACTTGACTCATTACAACTCATGCTCTGTGCACTTCACGGAGCCTTTACAATACCAATATCCCAAAATTTTGGGCTTTAAGCCCTATAACCATTACATGGGGGACCCGCTGCCCAACACAAGGCCTCTGTTGCCTTGCTTTGAAATATCTCTAGAAATTGTGTAGTCCTGTCCAATAGGTCTCATGCTGGCTTGCTTTACACTTCTCTAGGAAACCGTACAGAATTCCTAGTTGGTCCCTTGAGTGGCATGTCATGTCTTCCCCTTGAAAACTGTGCAACAACGCCTTTGGTAACCCTACTCTATCCTCCATCTGGAAACTGTGCAGAACTGACCGACAGTCCCTTTGCAGCCCCATTTTTTCCTCCCTCAGGAAACTGCACAGAAACTGTCCCCCTCAGGATCCCATCTTGCAGTTGGCACTGGTGACTCTCGCTTCCTGATTCTGCCTCCTAGTGATCTCTACGCAGTTTTTCCTAAAAGTGTAGACCAAGCTCCAGAATTCCTCATCCCAGCTTGAGCTATGCTTTGTGAAATTTTAGTGTCTTGTCCTCCCTCCTGTTCACCTAGACTCGAACACGGAAAACAATGCATCATGTTAGACTAGGATAGTCACTTCAACTACATAAACAACCTTGTAACAAACTTTATTTCTTGACAAGTAAAATAACAGTTAGAAAGTAAGAAAGTGTATAAAGTATTTCACAAATCCTTTGTGAAACCTTCACTAACAATTTCTACTTGAACTTATATTATGATTTACAGAAAACTAGATAGTAGATAAGTCATCATTAGATCCTCTTAATGATTTCTCACTCATACTATACTCGCTGTTGTAATTTATCATTTAAAAGATTAAAACAGACTTGATAGGGAAAACAACAAATAGAAAGTAAAAACATGTATAAAGTATCCCACAAACCCTTTGTGAAACCTTCACTAACAAGTTCTACTTGAACATATATTATAATTTACATAAAACTAGATAGTCGATAAGTCATCATCAGATCCTCTTAATGATTCTCGCTCATACTATACTAGCTACCACAAATTTATAATTTGGAAAATTGAAACAAGGAAGTAGAAAAACTACACATTAGATATAACTTGAATCACAAAATCCTCCAGCATGAAGTGCAAAAAAATCTATTTTATTAAGTTGAGTCTTCAGGTGAACCAACCTCCCCTGAAATGATATTTACAAAATATATATATAGAGAGAGAGGCACCAACTCCAACTCTCCTAAATTGGTGGTTCCACTATTTCCTTGTTACATAGGTGTATTTTAGATATTAAAATCACCTCCCATTGAAATGCAACAGAAAGTACAGGTGTAGATGAGAAAAAGAGCAAAAATGACACTTTGATGCTGGAAAAACTAACTGGTTGACCCTTTTGCTGTTGATTTTTCTCTTTATGGACTTGACTATTAAATGACCATAGGGCTTCATTAAATACAACCTTCAACAACCTCATAACTATCTCGTATCCATCATCTTCCTTATCCATATTGTTATGGGTTTTTGTCTTTTCAGAACTGGCCCGGAGGTTTCTGCTGAAAGCTGTATATTTATGTTAAAACATGTGCTACTCGAAATTCTAGTAATACCTGTAATAGCGAAGAAAAAAAACTGGAAACACTTCCGAAATTTCCAGTAGGATAACGTTTTCACTTCAAAATTTTAATAGAAAATACTTCGAAACACCTGTATATGCTTGGATATTTTGAGCTTTAATCTTCACATTCAAAATTTTGACTTAATATGCAAAAGGGTATTTTTTAAGGAAAATTACTCTTTCATTTCATGTGAGTTGCAACCTCTGCAAGCTTATCCAAGTTTGTTTTATTTTTGGTAGCAGATTTTGACCTTGTGATCTTGGTTGTTTCTTCTTTGATGATGGTCTCTTTCTTTTCTACTTATTTTTGGACCTTTCTTCTTTTGGAAGGCTCTGATGGCTGGTCCATGGGAGCTTTACCTCTTTTCTTCCTCAAAGATATTTTGATTTTTGCAATTGAAGGATCCTCAGTGTGCAACTCTGCATGTTGTTCTTCTATGACTATTACTTCAGTCAGTAAACTAGGATTATTTAGGGATTTTGATTTCAGTTTGTATTTGTTTCTTTCCCTAGTATGTCTCTTCCTAGCTCCAATAACTGGTTTTATTTCTTCTATCTTGTTTTCACTGGTTGCTTTATACCCTGCTTCTTTCAGCAATTCCTCATCAGAATCAATAGGTTGGTTTTCTTGTTGCTGTTTATGTGCTTCCAAAATTTCAAGAAACACCTCTGCTTCATATTTCTCTTCAACTACAATTTTTCCTCTCCAAGTTCTTGTGTAAACCTTAGGAAAAAGTCTAACAGGAGGAACCATTTTCATGCTTTTTGTTTTCTGGGCAGTAGAGCTTTCACCTTGCTCCTTTTTCTTTCCAGATTCAGCAGCTAAAGGCTTCTCTTTGCTGCTTTTGGTACCTTTGCTTACACTTTCCTTCTTTGCCTTTCTTTTTTAACTCCCTTCAGTTGGTGTAGTTGATGTCCTTTCTGTCTGAACCTGTGTTGAAGAAGATTTAGTAGTTGCTTGGGGTTTTGGTGCAAGTTGGCCTGCCCTGTAAAACAAGAAATGTTTCCAAGTTTGGTTTCTTTTTTTCGGTTTTTCTTCAACTAGAACCTTGATAATTGCCTGATGATACAAGCTGTATTCTAATGCTTCTTGGTGTGCTTGAATTCTGGCTGCCATTTTGGTCAGGCTCTTCAATATGAAATAGGGTAGATTAAGAGTCCTCATACCTGCAAAATGAAAAAGAAACCTCATATGGTAAAGAAATACTACTATATACCTTCTCTCACAAGTGAGAAAAATATTAACCAGTTTGACTGTTTCTTCCCATTCCTTCTTACGATAAAAGTATTAAGATATCCTCCTTTAATGATTTGTCCCTTAAACCACTTTTCTCCTTCCTGGGGAAGGTTTAAAGCTTCTGCAATTGACTATTATGAAACCTGCAATTTGAAACCAAAGATGGTAGCTTCCTGTCCATCGAAAGTTAGAGAAAGCTCTTGGGCTACACCTTGATGTGAGACTCCTAACCTGGTGCAGAGTGGATGCTAGCTTGCCTGAATAAACAGTCTTCTAACACTTGGATTAGCATCAACTAGTTCAGCTCCTTGAGGTTCGATTCTCTTAAGCTTTCCATCTTTCCTAGACTTTGATGCCATGGATATCTGCTTGCTTGTTATGAAGAATAGGTGTCAAAGTATGGAAGCTTACTCAACAGATGTTGCAATTAGCTTGAATTAGGCTACTTGAAAAACTAGGATGTGTTCTTAACCACCTCAATCACTATCTCCTTTGTTGCACTTCAGAAATTCGAAATGGTGAAATTTCCTCCATTTTTGAATATTTGAGATAAAGTTTTGGTTCAATCTCCTATGCATATGATCCTTCATGGTTAAATGATATTTCATGTCATAATAGACAGCATGTTATAGTAGTGATGAAGTTGAGTTTCTTTGGAGAGTCTAGCTAATCTGCTATAGGTGGTTGTACGAGAGTTTTTGCAAATCTGGCAATTTTTATGCTTTAATTCAGACTGGCCAGAAATTTCGATAGCGCATTATGCGGAACAGAAAGAACGGTCATCGGAATTTAAACATATAGCTAAGACTAACGCTGCAAACACGGTTTAACTTTGGAAACACGAGTTTATTTAAGATCAGTGGAGTAAGCAATGGCTAGCTATGGTTGTGACTGAAACCTAGTTATTTCGATCAACCAAATTGATTAACCACTACCACTCGACTTGACTTAAGGTTTGTGACCTATCCAATCACAAAATCTCATGATTTGGATTAAATATTTCGCCATTATGACACATGGACAATCGAAAATGGTTGTGTTTTCGGCTTTATTTTTTTAAATTAGGATACACTACCGGAAATTCCGATGGCATCAGGAAAAAGAAAAAAAAGGAAAAAAAAAAAAAAAAAAGGAATGAAAAGACTATCTCAAAAACAGGGGAGACTGTCTGAACAAGCAAATCGGGCGCTACCGGAAATTCCGGTAACGTTTTTTTTTTACAAAATTAATCCTAAAAAATAAAAAATTTAAAACCTACTCATGACTTAGCCTAGAACTATGCTAACACATCTCACTTGACTCACTGCAAGTTCACACACTTTCTTTTGACAATGATATCTTGCTTACCTCTGCGTGCTACCACAGTCAAGGTACTATTGTACTACCCATTACTGGGACTCCTACTCCAAACGGTTTGAGGTCTAGTTGGGACTTATTACCAGGTAGAACCCCTGACATGTTGGCAGGTCCAACACTGTAAAAATAATGTAAATGAGTTTTCACCCTTGAAGAGGATAATTTTTAAGTCGTTGGTCTATCTATTTGTGAGCTATTTGCATAACATTTGGAATCAGAGCTTTGGATTCTAGGGTTTCACTGCTTCAAATAGTTCATTGTGGAATTTTCACTATAAAAAAAATTCAACGAAGCTTCAGAAGATGAAATGAAAACCATGTGGAGCCGAAATATTGGTGAACCTCATGTACGAATTTCAGATCTTGTACCACTATATGTTCAAAGATATGATCCAAGGAAGTTAGGGTTTTTGCAGGCTCCAAAATTCCATCTTAAACTGGTGACCTTAGGAAAATCATCAGAACTTTCTCTTTGAGCATCTGATTTAAATTTCATAAAAATTGAAAGAAATAGGATGGAATTTACTTGTTTGGGCATCATTTTAAGGGTCGAAAGTTGAAACAATGACACATGGAACTTCATACAAGTTCGCTCTACCGAATCAATCTATAATCAGGTCATCGTGGGAGATTAGAAATAACGCTTTCTTGAAGAATCCAATATCGATCAGACTTATGGGGTTGGAAAGAGGACTCAGAGGGATATCACATGACGAAATTTCATAAATGGAGATTCAAAATTACAGAGTTACAATCATTTCAAGATCAAGCTCCTAAAAGAAAGAAAAATGTGTGTATTTGTTTTTTAAAAATTGCATAACTTTTGTTTGAAAAATCAGTTTGAAGTGATTCAAAGGGAATAGTGAAGAATAGATATCATTTTTTGATTTCAAAATGAATCGAAGCAAGAAAATGGAAACACCTATTAAGAAAACAAAAATCTCTACTATGACACATGAAGAAGAAGAAGAAATTTAACATGATATATCAAAATTATGAGACCAAGTGCAACAAATTTCGCTGTGGTAAAGAGTAACCAAAAATGAAATGGAAGATAAGATGGACAATTTGAAGAATAACTTAGAATAATACATGAAAGGTTTGAAGAATGGCATGAAAGTGAATATGGATGAAATGAAAGGCAACATGGAATATTTGAAGAATGGTTTAAAATAAGACATGGAAGGTTTGAAGGAAGGTTTAACAAAGTTGCTACATGAAATACTTCCTAATGGTGAAAATGTATTAGATGAAACTCATGATGAGAACAAAAGAAATGTCAATAATGATTTCATAGACTCTAACATTGGATTTAAGACCCACCATATTCCAAAGATCAATATGAGAAAGTTTGATGGCAAGGATCCAGTAACATGGATACTACAAATGGAGCAATATTTTGATCTTCATAATGTGCAACATACACAAAAGGTACACATTGCAACTTTGTATTTAGAACCCAATCAGTTTTTTGTTGGGTGTGGATCCTGATTATCTTCTGTATTCAAAGGTATCGCCGCATTGGACCCCAGTTTGTAATGGGGCGACAAAGGCACTTGTAAAATATATACTACAGGGGGGTCTAGGGGGAGTGGCTGCGACCTTTTGGAGCACCCCCTGGTGAGGGATTGGAGGCAGTGCCCTCGAAGCTAAAAATAGATGTAAAATTACCTTGTAAAATGTTGTAATTTCGTAGTCAATCTGGGCCATTCATTAGGCGAATATCTGACAGTAGAAGTTATGTTTAATTTAGGGTTTTTTTCCCTAGAAGGCAACCCCTCGCTATATATGAGGGAATTGTATTGCGTCTATGTATATTTGTATTCTGAGTGAGAAAGAGAGAGGAGATTGAGAGAGAAGAGGGAATTACAACATATCTGTTGTAGGTTGTATCTCTTTAGCTTTCTGGATAATATAAAAGGAAGGATTGGTTGTTTCTCTGTGGACGTAGCCCAAACTGGGTGAACCACGTATATCTGTGTCTCTCTTGTTTTATGCATTTTCTGTGTTTATATTTCTGCAATATTTTATGTGTTCCATTGCTTTGTAATATATAATTTTCTACCAACTGGTATCAGAGTCGAAGGTCTCCTTCGCTGATAAAATCGCAGGAGAGAAGGATTCTTGGTTCGAGTGGGAGCAATGGTGGAAGATGGTAGGTTTAGGGTCGAAAAATTTAACAGCCAAAACTACCAGCTCTAGAAGATGCAGGTGGAAGATTGTCTGTATCAAAGAGATATGTACCAACCATTGAGCAGAAAGGCAAAGAAGCCGACAAGTATGGTAGACATAGAATGGTATATTATCGACAGAAAGGCACTTGGAACAATACAATTGTGCCTAGCGATGTCAGTAGCATTTAATATTTCAAAGGAAATGACAATAGAGGGTTGAATGTCGACATTGGCCAAACTATATGATAAACCCTCCACCTCAAATAAGATATTTCTTATGAAACATTTATTTAATATGAAAATGTCAGAAGGTGGATCTGTTGTTGATCATTTAAATGAATTTAATACAGTTACCAGTCAGTTAAGTTTTGTGGGGGTAACTTTTGATGATGAAGTTAGGGCTCTATTACTCATTGCCAGAAAGTTGGAATGGTTTAATTGTGGCCATTAGTAACTTTGTCTATGTATCTAGTACTTTAAAGTTTGATGATGTTGTCGATGCAATACTTGGCGAGGAAATGCGACAAAAAAGCTTCGGTGAGACATTAGGTAATGTTTTGACTGTAGAGACTAGGGGAATAAAAATGGAAAGATGAAAGAGCCCAGGATATCGCAGTAAGTCAAGGAAAGGAAGATCCAAGTCCAGATCAAGGATAGTGTGCTAGAAATGTGGGAATAAAGGACACCTGAAGAAATACCGCAAGTCTCAGAAGGGAAAAGAAGGAGACACGCCACAAGAAAAAAATCATGAAGCAAATGTGACAAGTGGTGTGTTGCAAGATGCTTTGATTCTTTCTTTAGAAAATATTATTGATGCCTGGCTGGTAGATTCAGGGGCCTCATTCCATGCCACACCTGATAGGAAACATTTTCGTGGTCCTGTAAAATCATTGGAATGGGTACAATTTTCATAAAACAACAGAATGGAAATCAATGGCCATTGAAGGAGATAAGGCATGTTCCATATTTGAAGAAAAATCTTATTTCCACAAGGCAGTTGGGAGGTGAAGGTTACATAACTACTTTCAAAGATAAAACCTGGAAGGTCACTAAAGGAGCCCTGGTAATACCAAAAGGAGAAAAGGTTGGTACATTGTATTTATGCAATGGTATTTCTAATTCTATTAATAATTTAACCTATACAGGAGAAGATACAACATTGTGGCATCATAGGCTTGGGCACATGAGTGAGAAGGGGATGCAAATTCTTCACTCAAGAAATTTGTTGCCAGGTTTGAAGCATGTTGATTTGGAATTCTGTGAAAACTGTGTTTATGGAAAACAGAAGAGAGTCAGATTTCTCAAAGTTGGGAAATAAAAGAAGAGCGAAATATTAGAGCTTGTGCATACAGATGTATGGGGACCTGCTCAGGTATCATCTCTCGGTGGCTCTCGTTATTATGTTACTTTTATTGATGATGCAACCAGAAAAACTTGGATTTATTGTATTCGAAATAAATATGATGTATTTGATACTTTCAAGAAATGGAAAGCTTTGGTTGAAAATAAAACAGGAAAAATGTGAATTTCTGATGACTAAAGGGACCGTGCTAGGTCATGCAATTTCTCAGCAAGGATTACAGATGGATCCCAACAAGATTGCTATCATCCAAAGGGTCCCACCTCCTCAAAAGGTAAGAGATGTTTGGAGTTTTCTAGGCTTAGCAAGGTATTATAGAAGATTCATTAAGGATTTTAGTAAGCTAGCCTCTCCATTGTTTGGTCTTTTGGGGAAAGATGTTGAGTTTATATGGACTGACCAATGTCAAAAGGCTCTAGATACCTTGAAAGGTAAGCTGGTAACTACCCCAATCTTGAGAGGTCCAAATTGGGCCCTACCTTTCCACATTCACACAGATGCCTCGAACAAAGCGATAGGAGCGGCCTTAGGGCAAGTTGAAGAGAAGCTGCCTTATGCCATATATTTTTTCAGTAAAAACCTTTCTAAAGTAGAATTAAACTACACTGTAACTGAAAAGGAGCTCCTAGTTGTAGTCCATTCCCTAAACAAGTTCAGACACTACATCATTGGCTATCAAACATTCGTACACACTGATCATGCTGCAATTAGGTATTTGATGAATAAACAAGATGTAAACGCTCGTATCATTAGATGGTTAGTTTTATGCAGCAATTTGATTTGACTATTTTTGATAAGCCAGGTAAGGAAAATGTTGTTGTTGATTTTCTGTCTAGACTAGATCTGCCTACAGGTGAAGAAGGAATGGTGGATGATCAAATGCCAGATGAACACTTATTTTCTATTTCAGTACTCTCTCCATGGTTTGTTGATATAGCAATTTACTTGGTTTCATCACAGTTTCCACCACACCTGTCCTCAAAAGAGAAGAGCAAGATCGTGAGGAAAAGCACCCCATTCATTTGGATTGGGGGCAACCTTTTCAAACATGGCCCAAATCAGATCTTGAGGCGATGTGTCAGGGAAGAGGAAGTCTTTGACATCCTCTTAACCTGTCATGATAGAGCTTGTGGGGGCCACTTTGCAACAAAGAGGACTGCTTTCAAAATTTTGCAGGTAGGGTACTATTGGCCCACTCTTCATCAAGATGTCAAAAGATACATCAGCCAATGTGACCGATGTCAAATGATGGGGAAACTGACTCCAAGGGATGAGATTCCCCTGCAACCTCAAGTGACTTTCGAGCCATTTGAGAAGTGGGGCATGGACTTTGTGGGTCCTATCAACCCTCCTTCAAAACAGAAATCTTACATCATTATGTGTATTGATTATCTGACAAAATAGGCAAAAACAAAGGTGATCAAAGCAGCAACAAAAGAAAAAGTAGTTAAGTTTTTAAGGGAAAATATCTTCTACAAGTTTGGCTACCAAAGAGAGTTAGTTACAGATCAAGGGAGTCAGTTTACCTCCAATTTGGCTAAAGACCTGCTCACACACCACAATATTAAGCACAGAACTTCCACCTCTTATCATCCACAAGCAAATGGACAGGTGGAAGTCACCAATAGAGCTTTGGAAGGGATTTTGACTAAGGTAGTGAGAAGCAGCAGAAAAGATTGGGCAGATCGATTGGTTGAGGCCAACTGGGCCTATAACACCACCTGGAAAACCACCGCAGGGTTTACACCCTATGAGCTAGTCTATGGGAAAAAGGTTCTGCTGTCAATAGAATTTGAATATAATACATTAAGGATGGCAGCTCAGCTGGACCTAGATCTCAGCCATGCACAAAAGGAAAGATTGCTTCAGCTAAATGGATTGGATGAACAGAGAATGCAGGTCGTACTCCACTCAGAGGTAGTCCAATTTCAGAGAAAAATATGGCATGACAGAAACCTCAAAGAAAAATAATTCCAGTAAGGAGGTTGGGTTCTGCTATATGATTCAAGATATAAGGATTTCAAGGGAAAACTGAGGAAAAAATGGTTGGGACCCTATACAGTAGAAAAATGCAATGAAAATGGTTTAGTCATTATCCGTACCATAGATGAAGAAGCCATCCCTATGCTCGTTAATGGGCATAGATTGAAGATCTACAAGAAGCCCCTTTCCAAGCAGGAGTTCATTGAGAATTTGGGAAAAACAGTGTTGGTAGTGGAGCAAGTTCCTGTCTCCACTCCACCCACACCTTGAACCAACAAAAAAAAAGAGAAAAAACAGAGAACAAACAGAGAACAAACAGAAAGAAAAATAAATATCCCTGAGCGAAAACCTCTTGGAGGCACCCAGGGCAAGCAATGAGGGTGAAAATCTCATCGAGGCACCCCAGCTGTCTCAAAAAAAAAAGAAAAAAAAATACAAAGAAAAAAGAAAAAAATCTAATTTCTTTTGGATGAATTACAGGTTGTAGGAGGGTCACACAAGAGAGAAAGACAGGACTAGGCTGCATGCACTCTTCATTTTCCATCCCTCCATCACTATTATCATTTTCCAGGCCTCAGTCTCATTTGTTCTAAAAAATTCACATCCTACAGGAAACTCTGTGTATTTTATAGGAGGATTATGTAGAAATTATAGAAGGCCAAAATCAATTTTAGAAAAGAACCCGAGGGTTGAAAATTCGTCTAGAAGGCCTAGAAACCTCCCTACCACCATCTATCTGCCTAACTCTCCATGTCATCTCTGCAACCCACATTTCCACTCGTTTTTTTCCTTTCCCTGCACAGATAAAATACAGAAATTCTATTTTTTTCCACTTTGAAAACACAAAAGAAGATGACAAATAAAGTAGCAGCGTTCTTCTTGCTTATTCTTACCTGATACCTTCCATCTGCTATGTCTTCCATTCAGAACCTTTGTCAGCTGTCTTTTTAGGCCTGTTAAAGCATCAGCTTGAATTTCAGAAGGAGAAGCAGCTACAAGAAATCCTGTAGGATTCTTGTAGCAGTTGATCCCTTTGAAAAACAAACTCCAGAGACAGGATCAACGCAGCAGGATGTATGAAGCATGTAAGGAGCAGATCTTGATCAAGGAATCATCAGCATAAGATGAAGGTTGAGCATGCAAAGCACCAATAGTAACAGCAACGAGGAAATGAGGTGCCAGAGTCCGAAGTATGCATAGCACAACAGTGACTAAGCAGGTAAGTGGCTAAACCTATTCCTCGATTGCATGAATACTATTTTAAAACTGCATGAACTATGGGAATGGTCACAATTAAGCGAACTTGGTGGCCAGCTAACTGGCCACCCTCGTTCAGTTCATGCACCCTCGTTGAATTCAATTGAGCCATAGCCAATTCAAACTGCCGATCAGATACGCAGTCAGCACGTGTGGCATGTCAACTTGGGAAGAAAACATTTAAAACCGGTAGTGGTGGCAGTGTATAACGGGAGTAAGGGAGGTGATGGTGGTCAGGTGGCATGAAGAACCATAATTACATTGATGTAGGACCAACGGTCCGGATGAGGATAACATACCCATCCGGCCACCTCATCTCCTCACCGCGGATCACGCCACCAGTTAAGTACAGTGCGTTCTAAGCCTCCACCACCCTTTGGTTCATTCTCATGCTACAAAGCTCTCGACTGCAGTGCTCGTCTACCACCTTCAGAGCAACGAACTAGTAGTTTCTACCAGTTTTTCTAAACCCTCCTGCCTATTGGGTTCTACAGGAGCACTACTGAATTCTACAGGAGCAGAAACACCTTCTCAAGAAATATTTCTACAAAGAAAACAGAGAGTAGCTCTGCAGCTGAAAAATCGGAATTCTTGTCAAATTCGAGCTGGGAATGAGGAAAACTAGATAAGGTGGTAGCTTAAAACTAGAGTAGTGGGTGAAGAAAAACGAGGAAAGAGGAATTCAAAAGTCTGTTGTGTCTTTTATGAATTTCTACACAGTCTCTCCGTTCCCTTCTCTGTGTTCAAAACTTGCCTTTCTCTTCCTCACATTCTGCTGAAAAAACAGGATAGAAATCAAACTTGCGAAGGAAACGAAAATTGCAAGTCTGTCTACTCTGTGAAAAAAACCATTGTTTTATATAGTCTGTGTTCTGTCAGCGTATTGATTTCTTCCAAGAACCAAGAAGCAAAATCAGGTTGAGAATAGTTTGAAAAAGGGAGAATTGCAAATTGGTGTTGTGAAGAAGGAGCACACGGGAAATTCCTCCTACAGTTCACCAAAAAAAAAAACTCAGTTGTCCTTCTATTTCTGAATTTGGAAATTCTTGTTTTTTCTTCACCTAAGCACTTCAGAAACCAATAAACACCATGCCATGAGGTTTTATGAGAAAGGAGCCTTTGAACTCCAACCAATTGCATGAGCACCCTGAGGTGGTGGCCCTCTTCACCAGGGCAAATTGGATGATTTTCTTTGAAAGAATTCATGGATATGATGATGAGGTGACGGAATAATTTTTTATGTCCTTAAGACCCCATTCGAAAACACATGCTACAGTGAATTTCAAGGGTCTGACCCTAGAGCTTACACTTGATTTTATCAGTCGAATCACAGGTCTTCCACTTGGGCTCCCTTGGAGCAAGGAGGAAAAAACATTGGGACAGGTTGCCAAGAAGACATTTTTTCAACCTGGGGAGCATCCTATAGAGGATAAAAATGGGGTCAGAAGGACAAGCTTACCTCCTCCATGGAGTGAAGTCAACTACCAAATAATGAAATATATCACTTGTGAAGGAAGGTCCATTATAATTTATGGTTATCACTTCAGGTTATTACATGAATTGAGGTATGGGATGGACTTACCTCTAGTTAGAAAACTCAATCCCCCATATTTCCTCCTCCAGTCTTTGATAGAATGTGGCACCAAGCTGAATGCAGGAGTCCCAGACCAACTGGCCCACCATGGTCTCATTAAATTATTGGTGAAAGATGCCCTACACACATACACCATCCCCATAGCTTGAGAAATTTTCAGGAATATGTCCAGAGAAGATGACATCAAAACTTTGACTGAGGACATAAACCCATTTGGCAATGAAGAGGAGGGAGAGAAAGAGGAAATTGAGAAAGAAATGCATGAGGAGACACAAAATATTCAAACAGAGGAAGAACAGAAAACAGAGGAGGAGTAGAAAGAAGAGGAGAAACTTGACAAACCCACTGTAATACCTAAGGCATAAAAGAAAACAGCCTCAAAGACAGAGAAGAAGAAAAGAACAAAAATTGAGAAGAAAAAGCCCAAGAAAGTGCAGAAAAAGACTGCTACAGGAGAGGCAGGGACCTAGCAAAGAAAAGAGAAGA
>APFE030340870.1:33658-64714 GCA_000404065.3 Pinus taeda
TAGGACACATGGAAGAACAACTGAAAGAGTTGAGAAGGGAGTTGAGTATGGTGAGACACACCGAGAGCATTAGAAGAACCCAGCTGCAGGAGGAAAATGCACTGCTGAAAAAGAAATTACAGCAACAGGAAACTCAAGGGGTAGACAAATCGCAAATTTTTTAAGAACAGGAACTACAGGAAGGTCCCCTAGCAGACAAGGAAGCAGCAGAGAAACAACAGCAAGAGGAAGAGCCATAGCCTGATGTTGAAATAATGATAAAGCAACAGCAAGAAAGAGAATCTCAGACAGCAATTGAAGTGTTGATGTTGAAGCAGCAGTTGCAGGAGAGGGAAGCCCAGATGGCCTGCATGGCCAACTGGGCAATGGAGGCCTTGCAGTGCAGACAACCAGCTAGATCCTATGCACTATATCTCAAAGACCAATGGCTCCAGTTCCAAATTAAAACATTGGCTCAAAGGGGCGCAATCCCATTCCAAAATTATGGTCAGTTTATGCATCTATGTGCTACTAGTTCAACTGAGGATAAATCCCAATTAGCATAATTTTACTTACACAATATGTAACTCCCTGATATGAATTTTTGGGATCCGAATGCTGCATTGGGAGACCTACAACTCATGGCTATGGCTTCTTGGATGATCCATGAGGAAAAAAAAGCAGTGGAAATTCAACAGATCATGGCAAAAGAGCTAAGTGAGCCCTTGCTAATAAGGGTCGAACCGGAAGTCCCCTCAGCTCTTATATATGCTCATCAACACCTTGCAAGCAATCCTCAAGTTCTCCTTGATTATGTTGAAAGGTAGGCACAAGATATCACTCATTTTGAAGATATGGAAAGATTATTTGGCGATGACTGCCTTCTGCTTGCATGAGAAGGTGGAATACATTGTCATATAGCTTAAAGATCAGGGAGTATCACTCCCCAACCAAAATGAGGGAGGCTTTTGTGAGAGTGCCCCTATACAAACATTCAATGCAAAACTTGAAAGCCAACTGGATTGGCCTTAAGTTCAGTCCTCCACTACTCTTAGGACTATTGGAAGGCGTTAAGGAAGAAGAAGAATAGAAGCAATGGGAGAAAGTGTATAGAAAGGTAGGTTTTCATGACAGGGAAGAGGACATCACCTCAGAGGCTTGGGATGCCAGGGAAGCTTTTAAAGCTATCAAGGATGAAGAACTCGATTAGTTGCTCAGAGGATGAGCAACCCATTCAGTAGGGGGTGATGTTGAGCCCCATAAATGGGTAACTATATGGGATCATTTTTCCTATTATTTCCATTTAATCCACCATTCTCCATAATTTTGTGCATGTTTTGAATATATTTATGTCAATTGAGTGAATGGGGATAGTCACTTTGCCACATAGTCTAATGAGTGTTTATTGCAGATTTTTGGACAATTTTTGGACAAGGAACAAGCATTTATGAGCATATTGGCAGCCAAACTCGAGGAAACAAGGCTGAGGACTTATAGGAGGGGTGTCTCCAGCATTAATGACCCCTTCCTCGAGTTCTCCACCAGCAGGTCAGAGTTCAAAAGCCCACAATGATGATCCAAAGGGGCAACCGAGCAAGTCTAGTAGAAGTTGTTGTTATCTTCAGTTTAGGCAGCTGAGTTCCTTAAGTTTAGGAGGACTGTTGGAAGTCCCCACTTGTATAAATAAGAAGGTTTCAGGCCTCAGCAGGTTAGCCATTTCATAGTCTATTTTCACACTTTTGTGCAATCTTGTACTCAACTCATTTTCGAGCTTCGTTTGCAGACAGTTTTGTGATGTAACTATTATTTTTTTATCAATGAAGATGAATCTAGCTTTGAACCAGCACTGATCTTTTCTAGAGGGCTACAACTCTTGGGTTAGGGCCCAACCCAAGTGCCTAGTACCTCCTTAGTGTATTTATATGGTTTTTTTCTTGCATTCATAAGTTGATTTCTGTTGTTTAGGTTAAATCTTGCTTTGGTAAAATAGGTTGCTTTTGATGGTTAAGTTAGTTGTTCTTGCTTCGAGTTGCTTAAATAGTTTGTTGTAGTAATAGAGAGAGAGCTAAAAAAGCTACCAGCAGGCCTTGATCCCCTTTATCCCTCCTTGGGACCATGAATTGAGGACAAGGCATTACTGTTGCCACCAAAAACATTGTTTTTTTTCCTTTCATGCAATTGCTAGTGTGATGTTTTGAGTTGGAGAAGCTGATATTTGCTTGGATTTAGATACTTAGACCATTTCATGCTCAATTACCATGGCTTTCTCGCATAATTTGTTGTTCATGAAGTTTTGTTCAGTAGTACTCTGTTTTTAGGTCAAATTAGACAAAATTTGTTTTTCAGTTCTTGCTTGGGTCAATTTTAAGAAGTAAGTGTGGAGATCGCTTGAAAAAAATTCCAGCTTGTCATCCCTCCATAGCACAACCTATACCAGCTCATCTTTCACAAATTCCTTCACTCATTCACCACATTTCGCCTGTTGAAAATACTGAGAGGGGGGGGTGAATCAGTATTTTTTACAATATAATTGTTCTATTGATTGCCAAAAGCATATATAAATATGTATATGTATACACAGAACATAGAAATCAATAGCTGGAATTAATTATTTTATTAAAAAACTCAAGACAGTGCAATGAAATAAATACAATATAAGTATATATCGGATTGTGAATGGTTGCCAAGCTCCAACTTGGACTTCAGTGAGGCTCCAAACTCCAGAGCACCAACTCTGTTTTGCAGTGGTTTTGCCCTTAGGAGCACCTAACTCCAATGACTTCAGTCTTGCTCAATTCTAAGGCTCCAACCTCTTGGGCTCCAACCCAACCTTGATATAAACTGTTCTATTGTTGTTCTCTACTCACAAGCTTGCTAAGCTTCTGCTCTTCTCCTGTTCTCCTGCTTCTCTGGCCTTTCCTTCCTCTTGCCCGTTCTTCATCTTCCTCTATCACTAATTATCTATCCATCAATCACCATCTCACTTTGTTTTTATGTTTTTATGTATTTCAGATGTCTTTGACTCTTCATTTCCGCTTTCCATCGCCTCTTTGGGTTCCTCCTCGGTCGCTGTCGTTTCCTCTGACTCGCTTGATCTTTCAGCTTCCCTCCTTGGTCGTTGTGGCTTCCTCTGTGCTGGCTTTCCATTCAACTTCTTGGCTTTTCGGTCACTGCGTGTTAAAAACTGTAACACAAGCCTGTTTTTTTCAATGATAACAGGCATCCGTTGGGACTGTTTCGTTTAACAGACATGCCATGTTCTATCGCAATCGCAATAGGCTTGGTTCTAGCCTTCTGAGCTATCGGGAGCATTCTGTAGCATATTTCTGCCTCTAAATGTTGCGCAGGCAAAAAATTCATTTACACAGGAAATATGAGCAAAAACATTGAAAATTGCTAAAGGGCGGACTTCAAGGATCATTGCACCTGTATCTATACCTATGTCAGGTCCGCAGTGAAATTGCAATTGGCAATTTGCGAGGGTCCTTTATATATCGCACCCATGACTCCGCTGATGGCCGATGGGTCGATCCTCCTATGGACGCGATATAATATTAAGCAGCAGTTGATACTCTCATCGGGTCCGCAACCTTATCACTATCGGCGATCGCAAAGTCCACTTCACATATTGTAGCACCTGCTTCCAAAGCGCCGATGCGATGTTCCGGACCCGATAGGATCCCAAATCTCCCGTGAATATATTTTCAAGTCTGATTTTCGCCTCCGATAGTGTTAAACGCATATATGTAAGGTTTTGGCCGCCGATGTATGTTTATGTCATGGATAGTGTTAAAGTATATATACATATATGGTTTTCTCCTCTAATAATGTATTATGTGCATACATATATAAAATCTGCCTTTTCTGTTGATTGTTGTACCCCGATGTAATATTTCCCTATCACATCCGATGAAGCTGCACGATTTAAGCCCTGTCGTCTGATCATCCACCAAGTGATCCAACAGCATTCGCACCTCCCGAGCCCACAAGCTACCCGCACATTATTGCGCAATCAAAGCGGTTTCTGCCCTGTCCCATCTGCCACGCGTCACCCGGTATTTGTGATTGCTCGCCCGCGTATGATTACCGCGCACCCTCCAAAGGTGATGCGATCAATAACGTTTACCATTGTCCCCGCTTGCTATATCCTGTTCATCTTTATCGCCCGGTAGCCGTCGGATCTGTTCGCTGGAAATCTAATGGCTCATGTTTGTTTGCTATTAAACGCGTCCATTGCTCCTCCGATAGCTCCTAATAACTTTGTCTGCTTCCTCTATGGCTACGATGGCTCTGTTTTCTCCTGTTCTTTTGCTTTGTCTACTCCTCTCGTCTCCATCTGCTCCTCTGGTGGCTCTATCTACTCCTTGAATATTGCCATATTGATATCAATGACAATCTGTGTCCAACATCGCCAAACTGTCCTAATTTCTGCATTGTTTTCACAAAGTCGCTTTCCTACCCTTTGAACAAATCCAACCATCTCTTTCATTCCTGATCTTCATCAAAAAAGTCCTAGACCCTTGAACACCTTCATCCAACCGTCATTTCCCTTTGCCCATCGATTTTCCACCTTCAAACCTGCAAAAAAACCACTTTCGACCTCCTCCTATAGAACTTCCTGTAGAACTTCCTCTAGATTCCCTACAACCTCCTGTAGAAGTCCATGCGAGCGATTTTTTGAAGTCTGATCACAATAGAAGTCTCCAGAAGGGTACTTGGGACTTCCCCCACACCTTCCTCATCATCTGCAAAAGCCAAATCCATTTTCCTTCGCCACCAAACCACTGCACAGTCACAATTAGTCAAATCACAAGCATAATAAATCCACATAAAAATACTCAAAGTTGCAAAAAGATTATTTCTTTCCATTTCTCTTCAGACGTAGCTTGAATAAATGCAATTTACCTTTTCAGTAATCAATGGCACCCATTTCAGTAGTTTCCATCTCTTTTCTTGCACGATTAGGGTTTGCTAGGATTTGAGTTCCATTTCAGTTTGCATTCTCTTTCTACAAGTAGAATAGCCCCTATAGAATTGGTCTTCTGCCATCACAGTAAAAGCTTCTTTTGGAAACTCATAGAAGTTGGCTTAAGCTCCTAGCAAACTTGTGTTGGCTGATCAAGTGACAGCCTGCAGTAAGAGCTAATACTTGTGCATACAGCATTGTCGCTTCCAAGTTTGTTACGAACTATCGGGTTGATAAAAGTAAAGAAGGGAGCGCTAGGAGTTGCAGCATTATTGCTGCAATACTGGACCTCACCAGTAAGTTTAGACTGTAAAATCTGTGTTTGATCAATCTAAAATTGTGATTACATTTCCCAATGGCCTAATTCATTGTCTCAACCCAACTACACAAAAAACCCAAACCTGAACATGATAAGTAGAATAATATCATCAGTAAAACAAAGCTAAATAATATAGAGAGATCCCTATCTGAAACTGGAAGGGATGGATTCCCAATTTCCAAAATAGTTATGTGGTTACCTCTGTGATTTACTCTGCAACCTCAAAAATTATGGAGTGATAACATCCTAGCGACCATACTGGGGAATGAACATATCTTTGTCCAAATTTCCATTTCCCTAGTTCAAAAGCTTTATTTCAGCACTTTGAAGAGTTATTTTTAAGAAATAAATGTTTTTGAGGTTGTAATTTTTGTATATAATGTAATTGTGTGTTAAATAGTACTATATAGATTTGGCTCCTGAAATAATTCATACCAGAGTTCATCTAGATCTCAATCCTCCCAATATTCTAGATAATCCTGATAAATTGATAAGGAAGAAAAGCTTCATTGAAAGCCAACGGAGTAACAGCCCTCTGCCAAGAGCAAATTCTTTTCCAGAGAGTTTTGTTACCATACAAGACATTCAATTTGATTTACCCTTTGAACTCAGTCTATTTAGAACCAAGTATGAAAGTTTTGTAGTTGAAATGGTCATTGATGAGTTAGTATTAAAGCCATACATATCTAAAAAGGAGTTTGTAGACCACGATCTTGACAAATAAGCTCTCCAGCGATTTGAAAAATTAGAAGAATTAGTGTCAGACCTAGATCAAGCTATCCACAAAGCCTACCTCCAACAATCAGTTGAACTTTCATCCTTATCATTCCATGTTTCTTCTCCCATCACACAATCTTTACACCTTGTTTCCACTATTTCCACCTCCTCGACAATTTCCACTACCTCTCCATTAATATCTCCAAGAATAATTCAAATTGTCTTAATCCCTTCCACATCTACACATCACACAGTTTCATCTGTTATTCCTCCCCTATACTAGTCATGGAAACCCGATATGCTCCCCTAGTTTTATCTGCCCAATTACATAACATGCCTCAAGACTATCAAAGTAGGATTCCTCAGTTTGATAGCACTATGTCCTCACTACACAACAACATGTAGATAAAATGAATGACTTCTTTGACCTCCAGGAGGTTGATGAAGATGATGTGAAGATGAGGTTGTTTTCCCAAAGCCTTAATGGAAAGGTAAGAAAATGGTTTAAATATTTACCAGTAGCTACAATTAATGATCTTGTTGCCTTTCATCAGTGTTTACTCAATAGATGGGAAACTAAAAAGAATCCCCTCCAAGTTTTAAATGAATGTAAAAACCTAAAAAGAGGGCCAAAATAAACTATTTAAGAATATTGTGATAGGTTTAATCAAGTTTATAATGTCATTCCAGCTGCCATAAAGCCCCCACCAGGGTTGGCTCTTATTCATTTCCTTGAAGGGTTTGGTGTTGACATGGCCTACCAATCAAGAGAAAGAGACCCTACCACACTTGAAGAAATGTAAAGTAACATTGTCAAATTAGATGCTAATTTATTAGCTAAAAAAGCCAAACTTAAAACTGAAAGAAGGGTTACCATCAAGGAGGAACTTTCCTCCTCTTCATCAGACTTAAAGATAGACAAACTAGTCAAAACCATCGAAAGAATGATGGAGAGGATGACAGTGGCTGATAGAACCCCTCATAGGGATAACCCAAAAAAATCTCAAAACATAAATCAAAATCTTAGAAGAAATCCACCTCTGATAAAACAAAGGGAATAGAGGAGCCCAAATGATCAGCAACGTAGGCCTCCTTTTCAGGAAAACTATGCCAAAGAAGAAGCGGGAATAGAAGAATTTTTGGAGGAAAACCAAATCAATTTGTTTGGGGAGACAAAAATTGATCATGTCTTTTTTACTAAAGAAGAGCAAGACCAATTTATGCTTTCACAACCAGAAACAATTCCTTTAGAGTTTGAAGAATACAAATAAGGATATCATAATTTCATAATGTAAGTGCATAGGCAATATAACCTTAAAAGTAGAAAAACCACTGATGCTCCTCCTAAGAAAAATTTTGATAATCCTTCCAAAAAGACTGTTGATAATCAACCAAAGAAAACTCAGACTGATATCCCTTCTTCTAGTCAAACTAAAGATGTTCCTTCCTCTAGTCAATCTAAAGAAGATACTCAAAGAGAAAACGCTAAGAAATGGGATCCAACCCTTAAAGAAATAGAGAAGCCACAAACCTATTTTAGCATAGAAAATTAATTGGAAAAAGTTAAAAATTCAATACCCCTCACTAAACTGATGAATAAGAATGTGTATAGGACACAAGTAATGAAATCCTTAAAGGTAGGAGAAGGAACTGATATTGTAAACCTTGTTGATGACAAGCCTGAACTATTGTTTGGTCCAAAGGTAGAAGGTAAACCCCAAGATGGAGGTGTTCCCCCTTTCTATGTCAATCTCAATATCCTGGATAAATTCCTTCACAATGTTATGCTTGACTCTGGTACCTCACACAATTTAATGCCCCGAGCCATAATGGAGAAATTAAATCTTAGCATTACTAAGCCATATAAAGACTTGTATTCTTTTGATTCCAGCAAGGTAAGGTGCCTCGGTCGCATTAAAGACCATTGTGTCAACCTAGATCAAATTCCTACCAGAATCATACTCATGGATATTGTAGTGGAAGATATCCCCCCAAAATCTGAAATGCTTCTTTCTAGATCATGGGGGGCGAAGCTGTAAGGTACACTACAAATGGATATGAGTTATGCCGCAATACCTATTTTTGTTCAGCCTATGAGACTTTACAGAGAAACCCTAATGAAATACATGATTAGTAGTCAGGTTAGACCAAACAACCATCCCTTGTATTCAGTTCATTCAGACCTAGACTCTTTTATCTTGTATAATGGTGGAGGTATAGAAGGGAAAGCACATTATATAGAAATTGATTTGCGTGACATAGAAGAAAACAAAATAGACAGTTAAATTGTATGAAGATAATGAGCCTTTGTGGAACATGGATTTTAATGGGGTTGTAAGTAAAGAAGGATCAAGAGCAAGTGTATGGGTTTTCAATTCACAAACTAGAAAAGTCGAAGGACATTCATATAAACTAAACTTATAATGTAGCAATAATATAGTTGAGTATGAAGCCTTAATCCTAGGATTGCAACTTTTGAAAAAATTAGGTGCTAAAATATTTTCAGTTCATGGAGATTATGAACTCATAATTAAACAAATGAAAGGGGAATATTCAACTAAACATCCTAGATTTCCTGGAACGTTTTGTTGAGTATGAGTTCTCTGTAGTTCCAAAAGGTCAAAATATTATAGCTGATGGTCTAGCCACTTCAGCTAGTACTTGCAAAATGCCTTATCTCCCTAGTCACTAGTACGCAGTTGAAGTTAAAAACCGACCAGATGTCCCAGATAATATTAGGTACTGGAAAGTTTTTGGTAATGATGAACAGATTCAAAAATTTTGCAGTCAAAGGATGAATTCGAGTGTGCCAATATAGACACATATCATGATGTAGATAATAATGTAAATAAAATAAATAATAAAGTAGAATTGATTGAATTGGATAAAGATCGAGAAGAGTCATAAATTTTGCAATTGAACGATAATGTTTTTCCTAGAGGATTAGTTCCCTTGGAAGAATTATTGGATTTGAATGATGAGGCTAAAAAACCTAAAATAGAACCTACTGGAGCTGATGTGGAAGAATGTAACATAGGAACTAAAGAAAATCCTAAAATGGTTAAATTGTCCAAATATTTTCCTTCAGCTGAAAAGCAGAAGTATATAGAGCTTCTCAAAGAATTTACAAATGTATTTGACTGGAGTTATGAGGATTTAATTCTTATGACACCAGCATTATACAACATAATATTCTTATAAAATAGGACAATAAACCTTTTAAACAAGAACTCAGAAGGATCAACCCAAGGCTTTTGCCCCTAGTTGAGAAAGAAGTTAAGAAATTGTATGATGCCAAAATCATTGTACCCATGTGGTTTTCAAAATGGGTATCAAAATTAGTTCCTACTAGGAAAAAGACTGGGGATATTAGACTATGTGTTGATTTTAGAAATATCGATAAAGCTTCTCTGAAAGAAAACTATCCTCTGCCCAAAATGGACCACATCCTGTAGAAGGTAGTTGGATCAGCAAGAATTTATTTATTAGATGGATTTTTTGGTTATAACTAGATTCTAATACATTTTGATGACCAAGAGAAAACAACATTTACAATACCCTAGGGCACTTTCATGTATGTGAAAATGCCTTTCAGTTTAATGAATGTTGGGGCTACATTCCAAAGAGAAATGAATTTTTCCTTTGCAAGTGAATTAGGTAGGTTTATAGTCATTTATTTAGATGATATCACTATCTTCTCAAAGACATATGAGGAACATTTGCTCCATTTAAGAAGAGTTTTCGAAAAATGTAGAAAATTTGGTATCTATCTTAACCCTAAGAAAACATTATTTTGTTTAGAAGAGGGAAAATTTTAGGAAAAATCATTTCAAAGGCTGGTATAAAAATTGACCCTAACAGAGTGGAAGAAATTTTGAAAATAGATCCCCCTAGGAACAAGAAAGAGGTCCAATCCTTTATTTGAAAAATAAACTTCCTTCTGAGATTTATACCAAATTTCGCTGAAATCCTAAAAGAAATAACGGACATGTTGAAGGAGGATACTGAAATTAAATGGCATAATGATGCAAAGGATTCTTTCACTAAGGTTAAGAAAGCTTTAACAACTAAACCTATTTTAATAAATCCTGATTTTACTATAGATTTCATGGTATTCTCTTTTGCATATGATCATACAATAGCAGGTGTATTGTTTCAAAATAATGTTGAAGGACATGAACAACCAATTTCCTTTTTCAGCAGAGCATTGAGAGATGCATCACTGAAATATAATATCATGGAAAAACATGCATTTGAATTGGTTAAGGAAATCAAGGATTTCAAGGTTTATATTTTGCACTCACATATTATTGCTTTTGTCTCTAGTGTAGTTGTCAAAGACATACTCACACAAGCAGATCGAGATGGCAAAAGGGAAAATGGATTGCCACCATTCTAGAATGCGATATTGAAATCGCACCAACAAAACTTATAAAGGGTCAAGGATTAGGAAAACTAATGATAGAGTCCAATTGTAATGCGTTAGACATCAATTTTATTGCAGAATTAGATGACCAGGAAGAGTGAGCGACTCCACTAATCTCAAAAGTTTTCAGCACATCACCATAGTATGTTGATATAATTTTTGTTTTACAAAACTTTTATGCTCCTCCTAGTTTAACTAAAACCAAGGCAAGGTACCTTAAAATGAAATCTTTGAAATTCTGCATTATTGACAATAATTTATATTGAAAGATGAATCAGAGAGGGTCCTAGAGGAATTTCAACAGGGAGACTATAGTGGCCATCTATATTGGAAATCTACAACCAATAATATCCTTAGAGCCGGTTTTTATTGGCCAAACATATTCTCTGATATGCATAATAAAGTAACCTCTTGTCATCAATTCCAAATATTTAAGGGTGAAAGAAAGCTACTACCTCTACCTTTGAAACCAATTTCAATAGAATTCCCTTTTCAACAATGGGGTTTAGACTCCATAGGTGAAATTTACCCTAGTTCCTCAGGTCAACATAATGGATTTTGACTGCAGCAAACTATTTTACTAAATGGATAGAAGCCATTCCCACCAGACAAGCTACTGACTTTGTTATCATCCAATTTCTAGAAAGAAATATATTGTCTAGGCTTGGTTGCTCTCGTAAAATCATAAGTGACAATGCTGCTACTTTCAAGTCCAAAAAGATGATAGATTTTTGTAACAAATATCAGATCAGTTTAGGGCACTCTACTGCTTATTACCCTAAGGGGAATGGGTTTGCTAAGTCCTCAAGCAAGAAGTTGGTTAGCATTATTAAGAAATTATTGCTGGAAAACAAAAAGTCATGGCACAAAAAATTAATCAATGCACTATGGGCAGACAAAGCTACTTCCAATAAATCCATTGGAATGTCACCATTCCATATAGTGTATGGGATAGATGTTGTTTTCACAACTTCTTTGGTAATTAGATGTTAAAAATTCTGCTAGAAGCTTAGGTGGAGACCAATGACATGCAAAGAAGGATCAACCATATTATTCACTTGCAACAATCAAGAGAAGAAATCTATCATAAAACACAAGTCATTCAAGAAAACATTAAGAAGATTTATGATAAAAGGATAAAGGCGGATAATTTTCAACTCAATGATCTTGTTTTGAAATGGGATTCCAAAAATGAGGATAAGGGAAAACATGGTAAGTTTGACAACTTATGGAAAGGGCCTTTTAAAATTAAAGCTTTCAGGGGCAACAATGCAATTTTGTTAATCAATTTGAATGGAGAAGAGCTTCCAGGTGGACCAGTAAATGACAGGGATCTCAAGCATTATTTCCCATCAAAATAAGACAATTCATTCATCATCATTGTAAAATACCATTTTATTTTTATATGGCAAGAGTGTTGGTGACTATCAGCGGAAGTT
This sequence comes from Pinus taeda, assembly GCA_000404065.3. Classification (NCBI taxonomy): domain Eukaryota; kingdom Viridiplantae; phylum Streptophyta; class Pinopsida; order Pinales; family Pinaceae; genus Pinus; species Pinus taeda. The sequence goes on from APFE030340870.1 coordinate 45,505, forward strand.
GAAGCCCGCAGTGAAGGCCTTGAGCTTTTGTTTGATGTGTTACCACAAATATGGATAAAAGGCAGGTGAAATAGTTCAAGTGGAATATCTTTGCAGCATGCCCAATGGACCAAGGCTACTGAATCTACGGTGCTCTTGGCACATCACAAGGAGGATGCCATCCTCATTGGAGCCAACGTTAGGGTCACATATTTCATAGGATTTGTTTTTACTTGATCATCTTATATCTGAAAATGTAAATATTTTTTCTTGTTTGAAATTTATTTCCAAAAAATACATATATATATCGAAAAAATAAAAAGAAAATAAATTGTAGGGGATAGAAAAATAAATAAAGAAAAATAAAAATAAAATTAAAAATTAAAAAATAGAATAAAGAAAAGACAAGAAAAAATATATATATGGAAATGTCCCCCTAGGTGAGCAAGTCCAAATGCCACCAGAAAAACAAAAAAAAATGCATTGAAGATCTTCATTTAGAAATGTTTGTATATAAGTGTGCAAATTGTTTAAATTCAAATTAGAAATAAATGATGTAGTTGATCATACTGGCTAATCATTATTAAATTGGGTCCCATAGGTTAGGTTAGGGAAATCAATCAACCATATAGCTTAATCTTGGTTGAAATGGTTAGTTAGATTAGGGAAAAGATTAGCCAAATTGTTTAAACTTGGCTAAATTTCAATGAAGTAGTTAAATAGAATTTCATAGTATTTTGAATAGGAAAAATAAAATAAAAGGCTTGCATATCACAATGTACCTTTAGAATAGATTAATCATGCTTAGGATAAGTAATTAGGTTTAGAAAATTAATCATGTTATTTAACCACGATTAAAAATATGCATGGTTGGTACTAAATATCGAGTTTTGTTATAAAGTCAAAAAATGACAAAACAATTTGTTGTTATGTGATATATCAGACGCACAATTGAACGGTTGTGACCTACCCTGCCTGGATCAACGAAAGGGGATCATTTTCGGCCCCCCTAGTCCATCATGTCGTTATCGATGAGGGGGGTCTGTAAAGTGGTAATCTACTCCTCGGGCCCCACACTACATAGCGTCCGTTGGTGACTTCGCAACCCCCCCTCCTCCCCCGCCTAAAACCACATACCACTACCCCAACCCCCCAACCTAAAACCACATACCATTACTCCCCCCCCCCCCCCTCCCCTTTGAAAACACCTACCTCCTCCTCCCACTCTCACCAACAGTCATCCACCTCAACTCCCACATCTTATGCTCTGCTCCAGCCATCGTGTCACTTGTCTCTCCCTCATTAACCTAACAAAATACCCATTATATCGTAAGCCTATTGCACTCTCCCGTTACAATTATTTGTTTGATCATTTATGCCTAAATCCACCTATTCTGCATTACGAACCTGCGTGCAACATCCACCAATCTGATTGATATAAATTAATCTGGAAAACCTGCACAATCCTCCTTTTCACTTTTGATTTTCTATTTGCAAGTACTCATCTTTCGTATTGTGTCTCTTGCCCACCACCAATGCCTGTCATTTTCTCAAATTCAACACTAAGACTGCCCAATTAAGTATTGTTCTGATCGAATCTCTATCACTTTCCTCTTTCCACAGTTTGCAGACATGGCAACCAAAGGAAAGGGGAAATCTGTCAATCCCAAACCAAATGAGGAAAATTCTGTCCTCTGCTACCCCGGACCTCGACCATATACCCCTGGCTGACTAGTATTACAATATTGTGAATGCTGAGTGTGAATTTGAGTTGTTCGACTTGCACCACTGGTTGAGGCAAACCTATCTGGACCAAGGGCATGGCATTAATCTCTGGGAATCCCTACTACCCATGTTCATGTTTCCACGGGTCCATCATTTCCCTGATTTCACCATATGGTGTTAATCCAAATACAATCTAGTTTAGAGAACCATTGTGGCCCAGAATGGAGACATTTTGGTCACTATTTCACTAGAAACCATAAACCAGATGCTATTAATTTCTGAAAATGATTCTCTCAGTCAGTTTTCTACACCTTCCCTAATGGATCTGTATCATAAGCTCACTTTCCCTCAGAGACCCCAAATCTTTGATATTTTCCTCCCAAAGGATGCTCAACTTCCCAAGAAAATCCTTCCTTATCCAGCTTCCATGTTCCTAGAAAACACTAAGGAAATCATCTCTTTAGTGTCTTGCCTTTTAGGGTACCAGTCAGACCAATGGGTGGATAATCCCATTCTAGGTTTTATTTCCATCTTTTATAAGGAACATAAGATAGTATTCATGTTTAATTTCAATCACTTTTTGGCTGATAATATCCATGAACAATTGATGAAGATCACTACCGAAGGCATGTTGAAGTACCCATCTGTATTAGTTTATATGTTCCTTTTTCAGTAAGGTGACAAATTTCCACTAGCATTGCAAAAGCAAAATGATCAAGGAGTCAGTGAGACAGTACTAGAGTGGACCTCATTAGTGAGAAGAAATTCAATGGAGTTAAACTTTATAGATTTCATAGATAGGTTTATTCATACAACTGCAGGGCTTCTGAACAGTCAAATTGAGTCAAGGATCAATCCAGAAATTAAGAGGATTTTGCAACTAAGTGATCAGACCAAAACTGGAGACTGGTATATGTACCAAAGCTACACATAAATAAGAGTATATGGGTGTAAATTACCCCCATATAAGTTTCCCAAATATGTTCCGATGAGGATATTTTCTCTGGAATATATTAGACAAATGATTAATATGGATGAAATTAATTTTGTATCAGGTAAAATAAAATCACAATTCAAAATCAGGTCACAAGTGGGACCTTTTATATGTAATAGCAAAGAAGCATGGATTGATGCAGATTCAATCCTCAAACAAATTAATTTCACCTAAGTTTCACCTGGTCTTATGATCCCTTCAGTATAATTTCCAATTTAAGGGTGGAACATAAAACCACACCTTATAATCATACCCCTAAACCAAAGATTGAAAAATTCATGAATCAAGATCAGTGGGAGGAAAACATACTACAAGAAGCACAGGAGTAGGCTCTTTCAACAACCACCTCCCAAACTCCAATGCCTCAAGAAAACTAGAACAAAATACCAAGGAAAGAAATATCTTCACTAGTTACAGAAATTAGTCCCAAAGAATTCACTATTTATCATAAAAGGAAGAGGAATCACCCTAAAACAGTCCCCATTCAGTATGAAGAAGGGAAGGAAACCATTGTTATGGTTGGTACACAGGTCTCAATGGGGTCAAAGGATCTTTTCTCTGCAACTCCCTCCTCCTCAACCTCACAGGATCCCTCAGAATTAGTACAGTCAACAGAATTGGCAGATAATCAAGATGAGCCAAACATATTCAATAGATTTCTGAAGATCAAGCAAAAGAATGAATCACTCAAGTCTAACACATATGCTCAATTTTGGAAACATACCTCTACTTCCCAGCATAAACTATTAACAACATTTGACAGTGATCAAGGAAGAATGTCGATGGCATTTTTACAAGCTCAAGTTCTATTTCCAAAGTCTCCTTCAGAGTACAAGAAGATTGTTTTTTCATTTGATGCAAAGTTGATACATCTTATAGATCAAATAGATATGCATAGACAGTCTGGAGAAATTATTTTCTCCACCATGACCAACACTACTATGATGACTTCAAAGTTAAGGACATCACTTAGCAATGTGAAATCATAGTTAAAGCTGGAGAAAATCTCCTCATTAGCAAGGACAACAAAATCAAATCATTGGAGGACCTAATGATCAAACTGGGTTATGATCCCAGTGATGTCAAAGCAGTGGAAGCAATCTTGAAGAAAAATAATACAGATATAGTAGCACTTAGGAAGCATCTTAAATTACCATCTACAGAGGATCCGCAAGCAAAAGAGATAGAAGAAAATGAGCGGGATAAAGAAGACATGCTCAAACTCATCATTGAGAAAAATGTATATATTAAGGAGATGGAAGAGAAAATAGAAAAGTTATTGAAAGAAAAGGAAGATGTTGGGAAATTAGCTATGACTACAGTCACAGCTATACAGATTTATGTTGCAAGGACAGTCAAGGATTCTACACCAACATCAAGTGACCTGAACAAAATCATGCAAGACTTCTCTCTTCAGAGACAAGAGAATGATAAGTTAAAGAATAAATTGAAGAATCTTGAAGAACATAAGTTGAAAATTGACAACTTTTTTGTAGCTGAGTTGTGTTAGGTTCCTACACCAATAGGTGTCATTTTTCATGATTGACATTGATGAGCTCTAATATGTTCATGCCTTTGGCTGGTTGCAAAGGCTTTCCATATTCCCAAGAAATCAAAAACGTTTAAAAAATTTAAAGAGGGTATGCCCTAAAAGAAAAATCAAAGGGCAAGAAGAATGAAATGGTCAAGAAAATGAAAGAAATGAACCCCAAACAAAGAACCATGAAAGTGTGCAAGTCCAAAAAGCCACTACTGTTTTATTTTTGCAAAGATCTGATGGTATGCAGCTTGTTGATTTATGCTATCCTGGATGGATGACCAAACAGTCTAATCTTGGCCAGTTCAGGTTTGAATTTACTTGTTTTAGAGATAGAGAAATAACAATTGTCCAAACTGTTCAATCTTGGCAGGTAAATAGATAGGAGAGAAGCAAAGGAGCTCAACTGTTAAATATGAGCCCTTGGAAGTTATAAGGGTAGATATAGATAGGATTCCAATGAAGAGAAAAGAAGATTGAAAGGGTCTGCTAGTCCAAGTGCACCCATAGAAAAAAGAAGAAAAAATGTCAGGAACAGTAAGCTGGGTAGGCAGTTTTGGTGTTGCAGAAGCATGCTTATGGTTAAATGTTCATTTTATTGTTATCATAAGTGCCATGGCAACTGTTTGGTTACAAATCAAGTGAATCATGACTAACTTCCCTTCACACTTCTCCCAAAAATCACTTACTAACCTCCCCCCATGGATATTGAGATCTGCTCAATACTCCTAGATCACTCCATTTCATGAAAAAGCCTAAGTAAAATAACATTCTTGCTTTAGGCAAAGAAGCCACATTTTCTTGTGTAAAAACCCTCTTTCGTTCCCTTAGACTAAGTTTCTTGATACTAGACTTAGCGCCTGCTCTTTCAAAATCCATATTAACCATTAACTTGTATTATATTAGCTCCCGGATAAAATATTACCTATTCCCGTATTGTATTAAAAAATACATTAAAACATCCCTAAAAATATTAGTATCCCCACCCCGGTTACAATATAACCATAATTACCACATATAAAGTAGGGGATTGATAAGTTTATCTGAAACCCATTAAGAACCCCTTTCCGCGCCAACCTCGGAATAATTAACCATCCGAGTTAATTATAACCAAACCCCGGACCCTGAACATTAACCCCGGTGCATTAAAATATGATTTTATTATATTGGGCCCGCGCCCTAACCCTCCGTCACCTCCAACGAGCGCCATCCGTCCGATTGGCGCTCCCCCATCGGACGGCCCACCATAATATCACGACCCCCTCCGTCGTGGTACTTTAACACCCGGGGAATTGTGGTATTGCCGCCCGTACTTGGGACACGCGGCACCCTCCCGCTATGCTCGCGGCCCCTCCGCCTGAAACCACCTTGGCCCAAAAGCGGTGTAGGCCGATACCGCTTACCCCCCCCCCCCCCCCCCCCCCGCTGACCTTGCCCACTGACGTCATCGCCGCGTCACCCTTCGCTACACGACAAAGTATCCCATCATGCTGACGTCATCCGACCAAAAGCCCCATGAAGCCAATTTTTGTTAAAATATCAGGAAAATGTCACTTTCACCTATTGTTACTACGGAGTTGTTTGCATGCGAAAGTACGTTCAGCGGAATGTTCGAAGCAATTAGCCCGTCACCCGGCCAACAAACTCTAGTGTCCTACTCTACGGCCCACCATTTGACCTGCAAATACACAACTTCCATCCGTAATCCAGGTATTTATTTGTTTTTTCCCTGCAAACCTGCAATTTTGCTTTTCTGCCGAAAATTTTACCTGAGAAGCCAAATTCGAGTTGAAAACAGTCTGTTTATTCATAAGAAGACTCCCATAACTGTTGTTTTGCCTACTTTTGCTACAAAAACCCGAATTCCAATTTGAGAACCACTGTTTTTTTTCCCATTTTCTCCCCTGAAGCCTGAAATCCCTGTATAACAATACAAAAAACCAGTAATGGAAGCTCTGGTGGCCCTGAATATTGCTCCCCTCAATGCACCTCAGAAGGACTTGGAGTGGTTACCCTTGGCTGACAGGGATTTTCAAATCCAAGACTTAACTGGTGACAAAAACCACCTCCAAGCATTTTGTGAAATTAGGAAGAGTCACCACAGCAACTCTGATCTCTATGGGATATGGGAGTCCAACCTGCCCATGTACTACCTCCCCTCAGTTAATGTTTTCCCTGATATTATCTGCCTATGCTGTGCCAATTATGAACCTACCCAAAGAGCAGTTAAGACTCCATCTGGAACTGTCCTCTTTTATATAACTCCTGAATCCATCAATCAGATGTTACACATCAAACCCACTCAACCTCTGGCTCCTCTTTCTATGGGTTTCTTGCTTGACCAAGGCCCTAAGCTGCCCAATTTAGAGATAACACATATTGCTCAAACATTTATGAGACCAGATTGCCAGCCCAAAGAGCCACCTCCCTATCTGCATGTCTGGTTCAATGAAGCTGGAAGATTCATTATTGATATGATATCCTACAGCTTGGGATTTAAGACAAGTGAGTTTGTTGATGAGACCACCTTAGTTTTGTTGTCCATATTTGCTCCAGGACAGCACCCTGCTGTCAAATATGACTATGTTGCTTTCATCACCAACAAGATCCATGACCAATTCATGAGTTTAGACAGAGAGGGAGTCTTCAAGTATACATCCTATATATATCATCTGTTTCTATATTATCAGCCAGACAGTTTTCAGTTTCCTATCAGAAAATTGGATTCCAAAGGAGAAAGGAGGTCTATGATCTTTTGGACCTCAGCCTTCCACCATGTTTCTAAATCCCCTTATACCTACTGTGAGTTCATTGACTTGTTTATACATCTGGTCTCCTCTCTACTGATGAGAACTCCTCCTCCTAGATTCTCTGGTGATATGCAGAAGATTTTACAGCTCTCCAAAATCTACATAATAGGTGACTAGTACCTCTACCAGAATCACTCTGAAATCAGAATATATGGCTGTGAGTTGTGCCCTTATGAGCTGCCTAAATATGTGCCTATGAGACTGTTTGCAATGGAGTATTTCAGGCAACTTATCAATGCAGATTTAACTCACTTTTGCAGTGCAAAGAAAAAGGCCCACCTAAGAATAAGAAACCAGTTAGGCCATTTTATCATTAACAAGAGGGAAGCATGGGAAGATGCTAATAAGATATTGGGGGAAGAACTTAAATTGAAGAAAAGTTTCTGGTGGGTACCATATGACCCAAATGGCTTTATCAGTGACAGAAAATTAAAAAATAGGCTATCAGCCTATAAGAATTCTAGGATCCCTGAAATAGAGCAATTTGCTAATCAAGATGAGTAGGTAGAGCGTACATTAATAAAAGAACTTACTCAACAAGAAGTGATGGAACAAGCTATGAAATATCTTGGAAAGATGATTAACTTGGACTCTTTTGGACAGGTATCTTTTGAGCTACCTCAACAAACAGGAGTGGGTACATCCGCTGCTGGAACTTCTCAGCAGCCTGCACAAGAGAGCAGTACACCAGCTACAGGGACATCAAAGGGCAAAGAAGTGCTAAATACAGAGCAGCACATAATGACAGATGAGCCAGCAACATCAAAGGAACAGGGCCAAGGGTCAATTCCTCCTGCCCAAACCAAAGCACCTGAGATTCCTGCACTACATACTCCTCTAAATGAGGAAAAGGGCAAGAAAGGGAACAGGGAAGAAGGTACACCCATGAGTGGACTAGCAGAGCAACCAGGGGGAAAATGACAAAGGCTAAACCCACTATCAGAAGATGAATTCATTGAGGAAACCGCAAGAAGTTTGAGAGGGGAAAAGATAATTAGCCATTACACATCCCCGGTGATAGAAACATCCACCCGCTCTAACAGGCAGGACCTACAAAGGCAGCGTAGTGTGGAATTCTCATCCACTAGGCCACCAAGTAAGCAAACCTTTGATATCAAAAGAACATTCACAAAGATTAAGGCTAGAAATGATCCATTGGGGCTGCAACTTTATAATCAGTTTCTCAAGATGGCTCCCACCAACCAGCAAAGGCTAATGTTTGCATATGACATTAAAGAAGGTAAGATGATCTTGAGCCACTTTAGGCCTAAAGTGCAATAGCCACAATCAGTAGCTGACTACATTAGGACAAATCTGGAGGTCCTTTCCAAAGACATTCATCCAATGGACCAAATTGAGTTGCATAAGCAAACTGGAGAGATGGTCTACTCCACATTGGCAGATAAGGCAATGTTGGCTCATAAATTGCAAAATTCATTAAACAACACCTCTGCCTAGCTAGATTTGGAGAAAGCATCTTCTTTAGCCAAGGACAACAGAATAAAATCTTTGGAAGATATTATTATTGAACTGAGACATGATCCCAAGGATGCCAAAGGAATAAAAGCATTGATGAAGAAGAAGGAAGAGGACATTGTTGCCCTCAGGAAACAACTGAAGCTGCCTACTACTATGCATCCACAAACTACAGAGGTTGTACAGTAAAATTCAGAGGAGGAGATGATGGACCTGCTTATGAGAATGAATGAAAAATTAAGTGAGACAGAGCAGGCATTGGAGAAAGCACTACAAGAAAAGTAGCGAGAGTCGACCTCCCAGCCACCTGAAGTAGCTCCAACAATCACAACTGCCCCTCCTACAGTTATAACAGCAATACCTCCCACTGTCCCGGCATCAACAGCAGAAATCACCACAGGTACATCAGCAACAGCAGCAGGCAGCAGCACTACCATGACCACAAAGGAGTTAATAAAAGCCATGGAAGAATTAAAACTCCAAGTATCAGAATTGAAAGATGCCAAAGAGAAATTGGCAAAATTAGAAGTGAGTTATGATAAGTCCAAGATGACTGTGGCAGAAAAGACAAGAGAGGTCAAGACATTAGAGAACAAGGTAGGAGCCTTAGAGAAGGATCTCTCTTTAGATAAGCCTCTGGAAGAAATCAAAGGAATCCTATGGGCCAACATCAATCAATCCATTAATATATGGATATCTATTCAGGTTATATATGAGCAGATTGACTTGATAGCAGCAGCCCAAGTGGAAATTCAAAAGGCCAGAAATTTATTGGGACATATTCCCGAACAGGCCAACAGGCTAATCCATTTTTTAAACACCAAGACCAGTGAAGAACTAGCAGCACTAGATATCAAAGATAGGATAGGCACCATTCTAATAGTCAAAAGAGTTCTGACCATGAGGACCCTAATGCAAAATTTGGAGAGGAGGTGCCAGGACATGCAAGTGGAAATAAATTCTTTTATAGAAAGATTTGCAGTTTTGCAGGAAAAGGGCTTGCCAATTCTGTTGGGGAGTAATCAATGCCTGTTGAGACAAGTTGAGTACACACAGAGATTGAATAAACATGCTGCTAGTCAAGTAAATGCATCATCAAGCACTTCAGGAGAGAAGGCCCTTCCCTCCGGCTAGGCCCTCTACAACAACTTGGAAAATCTATTTTTTATTGAGAATGAAGTGGAACATCTTTTTACAGTCCAGCCTAATTTCTTCAGGTACATACATGCTGATGAGACTTTAAGAAAGTTGCAAAGACATAAGTTACCAGAAGAGCAGTGGTGGCAAAGCATGTTGGAAATTCTATAGACATATTTATGGTATTTGTTATATCCTTGGTAAATCGAAAGTTTTGGTACCATGTTCCATAAAGCGGAGAATAGGAATGGATAAAAGTCATGCGGGGCAACAATGTATCAAATCGAAATTAAATACACCCGAGAAAGCCGGGGCAGCAGTGCGGAATTTCAGTGGAAAACAGCAACCAACCAACTCACCAAGCCTAAAGTCAACATATCTCACCAACTGAGCAGCCAGCTCAACAACATTTACTTCTTCATTTATTTTTCCCTGTTTTTAAGATCATTTATTTCTCCTTTAAGTAGGTAGAGTGAGTTATTGCTAGATATTATCTCATTGAGATATTTTGTAAACATTTTTGTACAAATACCTCCCCAAGCTAAGTATTCGAGGTTGGTGATACATTTCTTGGACTGCGTTGTAACTCTGAAAAACTTCTGAATAAAAAAGTTGTTGGAATCCATTATTGCTAGACTCTCTGGATGTGGACTTGATGCTTAGGGTCCTATTACAGAATTCTTGAATTGTTTTATGGATCAATAAGTCTCTTCTAACTTGTGTCTTACAGTTTTTGTGTTTACTATGTCATATATGTTCCATGAACTTAATAATAGAGAAAAAGAATAACTTAGAATTTGCTTGTTTGCACTCTGTGTTCAGTCTCTTTTATTATTAATGTTTTCTTCAGAATTAGCATAAACAGGAATTCTTAGTTGCTCTTGTTTCCCTTGGTTCTTTCATCTTGAATATTAGCTAAGGAATTCTTAACTGCTCCTTAGCAATAATCGTCCACCTTCCCTTTGTCTGCATGATGAAGGATTCTTAATTGCCCTTCACCCACTGACTCCATTCCATCTGATTGCAGCCTATAAATTGTTCCATGATTGATTACCTTGCTCTGTAGTACCACCTTCTGTTAAAAAGACCATATCCAGCAGTTTATCCTCATAGACTCCATTAGCCCAATGGACTGAACTCCTCAGACTTATACCCCTATTCTATTGAAAATCGTCAACCAAACTCAAAACAAAACCCTTGCACTTCATAACTAGCCTAATATACCTCAAAAACAAAGCTAAATTATAAAGAGAGAGCCCTCTCTGGATACAGATTGGCAAAAATCTGTGTCTAAAAGATTGGTCTGTGGTTACCTCGGCTGTATTCCCTTTTCCTACAACTTTTGGGGAACAACCTGAGTGCTAACATCATTGGCGACTCCACTGGGGAACTAAATAATTGTTTGTTACTGTTGTTTATTGTTAAGAGCTACAAATGGAGCCTGAAGTTAGCCAAGTAGCCTTTGAAACTGCTTTTGCTATGCAATTGCAGGAGTAAATAAAAGTTGCTCCATTCTATCTCCAGTCAAGTTTTAGACTTTGAACAGTTGTCTCAAATACTTGATCAGTCCCTTGTTTCAATAGACCTTCAGGAAACTTCAAACTCTCATACTTTAAACTTCCTAGAAAGATACTATGAAAAGTTGTAGCATTCAAATATTTCAAGGAAAACCAAAAAATATATTCAGAAGCTGGCTCCAAAGAAGAAGATACATTACACTAGATTAAATCGAGATCCAAATCCAGATCCAAATCCCCCACCTATGTTTCAAAATCCTAATTTGATTCCCAAGAACCTTAGAAGTCAGCGCAGCAAAGAACATTCTGCTAGTTCACCCCTTGACACACATCAACAGAACCTACTTACTTCTGGAAAAGCACTAATCCTTTCTACCATTACTGTTGCCTCTCCTAGTTCACCATCAGCAATCCAAACCATCTTTTCCACTCCCCCATCCACAGCACATATTTCAACTGTTATCCCTGCTCTTCTGGCTGTTGCACTTATCTATGCAAATATGGCAAACCGATATGTTCCCCTGCAATTACCTGCAAATCCAGGGGCTATGCCTCAAGATTATCAAAGAAAAATCACTTATTTTGATGGTACTGGCACTTACACAGCTCAACAACACACCAAGAAAATGATGGATTATTTTGAAAACTATGAGATTGATGATGATGATGTAAGAATGAAAGTCTTTGTCCAAAGCTTAACTGGAGATGTAAGAACCTGGTTTAGAGCACTCCCTGCAAATTCTATCAATGATCCAGAGGCTCTTTATCAGACCTTCTTAAACAGATGGGAAAAGAAAAAAGATCCTCTCCACATCCTATCAGAATATGAAAACCTAAAGAGAGGTCCACAAGAAATTGTTCAAGATTACAGCACCAGATTTAACAATGTATACAATGTTATTCCTCAGAATCTCAGACCTCCACCAGACTTGGCCTTGATCAAATTCCCTGATGCATTTGACTCTGACATGGCATATCAACTTAGGGAAAGAGCTCCTAGAAGCCTAGAATAAATGCAGAGTATAGCTGTCAGTGTTGAGGCCAATCTGATCTCTAAACGAGCTAGAGCTAGGACTGAAAGGAGAGTACCTTTAAAGGAAGAACCCTCTGCTTTTGAACAAAAATTAGATGTTATCATTAAAGGAATGGATAGACTTGGGGATAGGGTAGAAACAATTGAAAGAAAATCATCTTGGGATGGTCAACCAAGTAATGTTGGAAGAAATCCAAACTTTAGAAAAAACTAGAACCCTAACATTGCAAAGTCTGGGCCTGATCAAAACATTAGACCTCCATTCCAAGAAAACTATGTTGAAGCTTCAACTTCTAGTGAGCCCACAGAAGACACTCAAATTAGCTTAATGGGGCTCAATAGTGAACAACAAATTTTCCTAACTCAAGAAGACCAAGAGGCTCACACTCTCAGCCAATTCCAAATTCAATCAGGGGAATCATTTGATTTTAGAGAGGGATATGACACATCCATCTATGAAGTTCACAAACAATACAACCTAAGAAGTGGGAGAATAGATGTCCCTGATGACAATAAACAGAAAGAAACTAAGCAATCTGCCAAAGCTAAAATCAAGAACCCTCCTATACAAACTCCTTCTAAAGAAATTCCTAACCCAAACAGTCCAACAGTTGAAGATGTTTCATATAATCAACAACCTAATACACAGTCTTCAACTTCCCTTCCTTCCCAAGAAATTGTGGGAAAACCTGCAGAAATTGACATACAAACAACTTCAGCTCATGACAACATTCCTATAAAAGAGGTAGATACAGAGAATACAGCAGAGAAAGAAAACCTTGCTGCCCAAAATGCAAAAATTCAAGTTGAAAAGCCTTTCAACCTTGAGACCGAAATAGGCAAGTTCAAAATAGCCATTCCACTGTCTGAATTGGCTAAGCATCATGTCTATAGAGAAAAAATCAGCAGATCACTTCAGATTTCAGAAAACAAAGATGCAGTAAATGTCCTTGATGACAAACCTGAATTAATTTTTGGCCCTGAAGTAAACGGAAAATCGGTAGATGGAGGGGTTCCTCCTTTTTATGTAATTCATGATAAAATACTGCACAATGCAATGTTTGATTCTGGTGCCTCTCATAATTTAATGCCCAAATCAGTAATGGAAAAGTTGGACCTAGATATTACCAGGCCATACAAAGACTTGTTCTCTTTTGATTCAAGCCAAGTCAGATGTCTAGGATTAATCAAAAATTTATGTGTGTCATTAGTCCAATACCCTGCAAAAACAATTTTAATGGATGTGGTGGTAGCTGATATTCCACCCAAATATGGAATGTTATTGTCTAGGTCCTGGGGAGAAAAACTGCAAGGATCATTACAATTGGACATGTCTTATGCAACTATTTCAGTATTTGGGCAACCAAAGAAGTTATACAAAGAGACTTTGATGAAGTATGTGGTAAGTAGTCAGGAGAAACCCTAGAATTTTCTCATCTATTCCATTCATTCTGATATGGACTCCTTCATCCTATGCAATGATGAAATTTACCCCACAAATGATGTCAAGGCCTTGGTTTTTAAGCAGGAAAAAAAAATAAATGAAAAATATAGTGTCCAAATTAAAGAAATTTCTGTGAACAATGGTATATCAGACCACCGAGAAAAACCAGCTAAAAAAAAAGAAATATATTTGCCCATAAAACAAATCATTCAGGCTCCTAATACTGACTATGAGCATGAAACCCTTTGGTACTTGGAATTTGATGGATCAGTCAATAAATTAGGAGCAGGGGCACGAATTTGGGTGTATAATCTAGAAAATGACCATGCTGAAGGTCATGCATATAGGTTGAATTTTAGATGCCCTAATAACATGGCTAAATATGAATCCCTCTTGCTAGGACTCAAATTGATCAAAGGTTTAGGTGTAGTTAGGGTGTCAATTTTGGGAGACTCTGATTTAGTTATTCAACCAATGAAAGGAAACTTCCTAACAAATGATCTCAGATTAAGATCTTATAGAGGAGCAGCAATTGAAATACTCAATAAATTTCTAGAAACACAGCTTGCCAAAATTCCAAGGAAACACAAAATGCATGCTCACAGTTTGGCAACATTTGCGAGCACATGTAAGCTGCCATTTGAGCCTAATCATCATTTTACAGCTGAGATTAAACACATACCATCTGTACCTGATAATGTAAAATACTGGTAGGTGTTTGACAATGACACTCAAATTAACAATTTCTTGACCTTAAAAGAAGAATTTTCCAGCACTAATATAGACACAGGCACTGTTTGTGAAATTGATCAAATAGATAAAATTAAAACACACATTTTAGCTGAAGCAGCAACTCAAATATTGCATCCAACAAAATTTACCAGCAAAGAGTTACAAGAGCTTAAAGAAATAGACTTTGATGAAACTGTTGGAGGAGAATCTGAAGTTATTGAGTTAAAGGACAATTATTTACCCACAGGATTAACTCCTCTGGAAAATATTTTTGACTCAAATGATATTTCAAAGAAGCCCAAAATGCAGCCTCTAAATGCAGAGATTCAGGACTGTAATATAGGAACTGAACAAAATCCTAAAATGATAAAATTGTCCAAAACTTTGCCTCCTGACTAAAAGCTTAGATATATTGAACTGTTCAAAAAATTTCAGGACGTTTTTGCATGGAGTTATGAGGATCTCAAATCTTATGATTCTTCTATGATTCAACATACAATACCCCTCAAAGAAATCCAAAAGCCTTTTAAACAAAAACTCAGAAGGTCAACGTTGTACTCCTCCCTCTAATTGAAAAAGAAGTTAAAAGAATGTATGAAGCTGGGATAATTGCACCCATTAGATTTTCAGAATGGGTCTCTAATTTAGTGCCAACCAAGAAGAAAATAGGAGAAATCAGACTGTGTGTTGATTTGAGGAATTTAAATAAAGTCTCTTTAAAAGACCACTACCCCTTACCTAAGATGGACCACATTTTACAGAGGGTAGTAGGTGCTTCTAGAATTTCACTGTTAGATGGATTTTCAGGCTTCAACCAGATCCTAGTTCACCCTGATGACCAAGATAAGACTGCTTTTACAACACCTTGGGGAACTTTCAAATATGTGAAAATGCCATTTGGACTCAAGAATGCAGGGGAAACCTTCCAACGTGCAATGGACATAGCTTTTGCTAAAGAAATTCATGATTTCCTGGTCATATACCTAGATGATTTCACTGTGTTTTCCAAATCAGATCAGCAACACCTAGATCATCTGAGACAAGTGTGTTTAATCTACAGAAAATATGGTATATCACTAAATCCAAAGAAATCATTATTCGGCCTAGAAGAGGGCAAACTGTTAGGTCACATAATCTCAAAATATGGCATTAGAATTGATCCAGATAGAATGCAAGCCATTCTGCAAGTTCCTCACCCTAGAAATATCAAAGAACTTCAAGCTTTCCTAGGGAAAAATCAACTTTTTAAGAAGATTCATACCTAATCTGGCTGAATTAATCAGGCTATTGAACAACATGTTAAAGAAGGATTCCAAAGTCAAGTGGACAGTAGAAGCCAAACAAGCATTTGAAGAAATTAAATTGGCTTTAACTAAAACACCAATCCTCACAAGCC
Organism: Pinus taeda; assembly: GCA_000404065.3. Classification (NCBI taxonomy): domain Eukaryota; kingdom Viridiplantae; phylum Streptophyta; class Pinopsida; order Pinales; family Pinaceae; genus Pinus; species Pinus taeda. The sequence continues at coordinate 61,285 of APFE030340870.1, forward strand.
CGAAGTTTGATAAGGACTTCATGATATTTTCATTTGCATCAGAACACACTATTGATGTTGTCTTATTGCAAAAAGATAACCAAGGATGTGAAAAACCCATATCTTTTTTTCAGTAAAGCACTCAGAGATGCACCTTTAAATTATCAAATCATGGAAAAACAGGCTTATGCACTTGTAAAAGCCATTAAGGACTTCAGAGTTTATATCTTATACTCTCATGTAATAGCTTATGTGCCAAATACTATTGTCAAAGATATCCTAACTCATGAAGGAATTGAAGGCAAACGTGGCAGGTGGATAGCTAACATTTTGGAATATGACATTGAAATTAAACCAACAAAGCTGATAAAAGGACAAGGATTAACTAAACTTATGATTGAAACCAATTTCCAAGCCCTTGAAATCAATGAACTGGATAATGAACAGGAGATGGCGACTCCACAGATCACTCTGGCCTTTTTACAATCACCTTGGTTTGCTGATATAATTTGTGTACTACTGAACCTGCAGGCTCCTCCAGGGTTATCCAGAACTAAGAAAAGGTTTCTGAAAATGAAAGCTTCAAAATTTTGTATTTTAGATGATGCTTTATTCTGGAGAAATCATGAGGGCATTTTACTGAATTGCTTAACAAAGGATGAAACTGACAAAGTGCTGAAACAATTTCATGCAGGGGACTGTGGTGGACATTTATACTAGAAATCAACTGCTGATAAAATCCTAAGGGCTGGATTTTATTGGCCCACCCTCTTTGCCGATGTAAAAAAGTTTGTAACTTCTTGCCACAAATGTCAAATCTTTGAAGGCAAGAAGAAACTTCTACCTTTGCCCCTGAAACCAATTTCCACAAAAAAGCCTTTTCAACAATGGGGTTTAGACTTTATTGGGGAAATACATCCTCCATCCTCTGGCCAACATAAATGGATCCGGACTGCCACATACTATTTCACCAAGTGGATAGAGGCCATCCCCTGTAGACAAGTCAATGATTCAGTCATCACGCAATTCTTAGAAACCAACATCCTGTCCAGATTTGGCTGTCTTGAAAAGATTATAACCGACAATGTTGTTGCCTTCAAATCTAAAAGAATGATCAATTTCTGTCATAAGTACCACATTACCTTAGGCCACTCCACAGCCTATTACCCTCAAGGTAATGGTTTAGTTGAGTCATCCAATAAAAGCCTAATCAATATCATTAAGAAGGTATTGGAAGAAAACAAGAAAAAATGCCATAAGAAGCTTGTCAATGCACTATGGGCAGACAGATTGACTACAAAGAGATCCATTGGAACAAGCCCCTATGAATTGGTTTATGGCATGGAGGTTGTATTCCCTTCATCTTTGGGAGTCCCTGTGATGAAATTGCTACAAGAAGTGCAAGAAAAACCCAATGACATTCAGAGAAGAATAAATCAGACTATTCATTTACAGCAGACCATAGAAGAGGTATAACAAAGATCTTAAATGTTACAAGAACAGCTAAAGAAGATATTTGATAAGAGGACTAACGCAGAAGACTTCTATATTGGAGACAAGGTTTTAAAATGGGACTCCATGAGAGAAGATAAAGGAAAACATGGGAAGTTTGACTCCCTATGGAGGGGACCTTTTATCATCCAAGTTGTGCAAGGAAACAACACTTACTTTTTAAATAGCATGGATGACATTGAAGCAGAGGGAGGGCCAGTTAATGACTGGATGCTCAAGCACTAATTTGATCAGACTGTCTGAGGTATTCTTGTCTTAACTTGTACATACTTTATATTTAATAATTTCTAGGCTTGGATTGGACAGCAAGTTTGTTGAAGTTACAACCCGAAGTGAAGGCCCTAAGCTTCACAACTACAACTTTCATAAGTATAATAAATCAACCAGCAGAAGCAAAATTTCAGAATGCAGCAAGAATTTTACATAAGGCCATCCGATCTGTTGTTCTTGACTTTCCACCGGGGAAAGCCATCCCCAAGTGGAGCCACTGTTAGGTTCCTATACCCATAGGTGTCATTTTTCATGATTGACATTGATGAGCTCTAATATGTTCATGTCTTTGGCTGGTTGCAAAGGCTTTTCATATTCCCAAGAAATCAAAAAAGTTTAAAAAATGTAAAGAGGGTATGCCCTAAAAGAAAAATCAAAGGCAAGAAGAATGAAATGGTCAAGAAAATGAAAGAAATAAACCCCAAACAAAGGACCATGAAAGTGTGCAAGTCAAAAAAGCCACTACTGTTTTATTTTTGCAAAGATCTGATGGTATGCAGCTTTTTTATTTATGCTACCATGGATGGATGGCCAAACAGTGTAATCTTGGCCAGTTCAGGTTTGAATTTACTTGTTTTAGAGATAGAGAAATAACACTTGTCCAAACTGTTCAATCTTGGCAGGTAAATAGATAGGTAGAGAAGCAAAGGAGCTCAACTATTAAATCTGAGCCCTTGGAAGTTATAAGGGTAGATATAGATAGGATTCCAATGAAAAGAAAAGAAGATTGAAAGGGTTTGCTAGTCCAAGTGCACCCATAGAAAAAGAAGAAAAAATGTCAAGAACAGTAAGCTGGGTAGGCAATTTTGGTGTTGCAGAAGCATGCTTATGGTTAATTTTATCTTTCATGTATGTTCATTTTATTGTCATCATAAGTGCCATGGAAGCTGTTTGGTTACAAATCAAGTGAAGCATGACTAACTTCCCTTCACACTTCTCCCAAAAATCACTTACTAACCTCCCCCCATAGATATTGAGATCTGCTCAATACTCCTAGATCACTCCATTTCATGAAAAATCCTAAGTAAAATAACATTCTTGCTTTAGGCAAATAAGCCACATTTCTTGTGTAAAAACCCTCTTTCGTTCCCTTAGCCTAAGTTTCTTGATACTAGACTTAGCGCCTGCTCTTTCAAAATCCATATTAACCATTAACTTTTATTATATTAGCTCCCGGATAAAATCTTACCTATTCTCGTATTGTATTAAAAAATACATTAAAACATCCCTAAAAATATTAGTATCCCCACCATGGTTACAATATAACCATATTTACCGCATATAAAGCAGGGGATTGATAGTTTATCTTAAACTTATTAAGAACCCCTTTATGCGCGCAACCTCGGAATAATTAACCATCCAGGTTAATTATTACCAAACCTTGGACCCCAAACATTAACCCTGGTGCATTAAAATATGATTTTATTATATTGGGCCCATGCCCTAACCCTCCGCCACCTCCAACGAGCACCATCCATCCGATTGGCGCTCCCCCATCGGACGACCCGCCATAATATCGCGACCCCCTCCGCCGCTGTACTTTAACGCCCGGGGAACTGTGGTATTGCCGCCTGTACCTGGGACACGCGGCACCCTCCCGCTATGCTCGCAACCCCTCCGCCCGAAACCACCTTGGCCCAAAAGCGGTGCGGGCCAATACCGCTTACCG
>APFE030340870.1:65169-77526 GCA_000404065.3 Pinus taeda
CCCCCCCCCCCCGATGACCCCGTCCGCTGACGTCATCGCCACGTCACCCTCTGCTACACGACAAAGTATCCCATCATGCTGACGTCATCTGACCAAAAGCGCCAAAAGCCCCGCGAAGCCAATTTTTGTTAAAATATCAGGAAAATGTCACTTTCACCTATTGTTACTGCGGATTTGTTTGCATGCGAAAGTACGTTCAGTTGAATGTTCGAAGCAATTAGCCCGTCACCTGGCCAACAAACTCTAGTGTCCTTCTCTACGGCCCGCCATTTGACTTGCAAATACATAGCTTCAATCCGTAATCCAGGTATTTATTCGTTTTTGCCCTGCAAACCTGTAATTTTGCTTTTCCGCCGAAAAATTTACTTGAGAAGCCAAATTCGAGTTGAAAACAATCTGTTTATTCATAAGAAGACTCCCAGAACTGTTGTTTTGCCTACTTTTGCTATAAAAACCCAAATTCCAATTTGAGAACCACTGTTGTTTTGCCCATTTTCTCCCGTGAAGCCCGAAATCCCTGTTTAACAATACAAAAAAACCAGTAATGGAAGCTCCGGTGGCCCTGAATATTGCTCCCCTCAATGCACCTCATAAAGACCTGGAGTGGTTACCCTTGGATGACAGGGATTTTCAAATCCAAGACTTAACTGGTGACAAAAACCACCTCCAAGCATTTTGTGAAATTAGGAACAGTCACCACAGCAACTCTGATCTCTATGGGATATGGGAGTCCAACCTGCCCATGTACTACCTTCCCTCAGTCAATGTTTTCCCTGATATTATCCGCCTATGCTGTGCCAATTATGAACCTACCCAAAGAGCAGTTAAGCCTCCATCTGGAACTGTCCTCTTTTATATAACTCATGAATCCATCAATCAGATGTTACACTTCAAACCCACTCAGCCTCTGGCTCCTCTTTCTATGGGTTTCTTGCCTGAGCATGGCCCTAAGCTACCCAATTCAGAGATAGCCCGTATTGCTCAAACATTTATGAGACCAGATTGCCAGCCCAAAGAGCCACCTCCCTATCTGCATGTCTGGTTCAACGAAGTTGGAAGATTCATTATTAATATGATATCCTACATCTTGGGATTTAAGACAAGTGAGTTTGTTGATGAGAGCACCTTAGTTTTGTTGTCCATATTTGCTCCAGGACAGCCCCCTACTGTCAAATATGACTATGTTGCTTTCATCGCCAACAAGATCCATGACCAATTCATGAGTTTAGACAGAGAGGGAGTCTTCAAGTATACATCTTATATATATCATCTGTTTCTATATCATCAGCCAGACAGTTTTCAGTTTCCTATCAGAAAATTGGATTCCAAAGGAGAAAGGAGGTCAGTGATCTTTTGGACCTCAGTCTTCCACCATGTTTCTAAATCCCCTTATACCTACTGTGAGTTCACTGAATTGTTTATACATCCGGTCTCCTCTCTACTGATGATAACTCCTCCTCCTAGATTCTCTGGTGATATGCAGAAGATTTTACAGCTCTCCAAAAACTACAAAATAGGGGACTAGTACCTCTACCAGAATCACTTTGAAATCAGAATATATGGCTGTGAGTTGTGCCCTTATGAGCTACCTAAATATGTGCCTATGAGACTATTTGCATTGGAGTATTTCATGCCCAGCTAAGAATAAGAAACCAGTTAGGCCCTTTTATCATTAACAAGAGGGAAGCATGGGAAGATGCTAATAAGATATTGGGGGAAGAACTTAAATTGAAGAAAAATTTATGGTGGGTACCATATGACCCAAATGGCTTTATCAGTGACAGAAAAGTAAAAAACAGTCTATCAGCCTATAAGCATTCTAGGATCCCTGAAATAGAGAAATTTGCTAATCAGGATGAGTGGGTAGAGGGTACATTAATAAAAGAACTTACTCAACAAGAAGTCATGGAACAAGCTATGAAAGATCTTGAAACGATGCTTGACTTGGACTCTTTTGAATAGGTATCTTTCGAGATGCCTCAACAAACATGAGTGGGTACATCCGCTACTGGAACTTCTCAGAAGCCTGCACAAGAGAGCAGTGCACTAGCTATAGGTACATCAAAGGGAAAAGAAGTGCTAAATACAAAGCAGCACATAATGACAGATCATCCAGCAACATCAAAGGAACAAGGCCAAGGGTTAATCCTCCTGTCCAAACCAAAGCACCTGAGATTCCTGCACTACATAATCCTTTAAATGAGGAAAAGGGCAAGAAAAGGGACAGGGAAGAAGGTACACCCATGAGTGGACCAACAGAGCAACCAGGGGGGAAAAGACAAAGGCTAAACCTGCTATCAGAAGATGAATTCATTGAGGAAACTGTAGGCAGTTTGAGAGGGGAAAAGATAATTAGCCAGGACATCCCTGGTGATAGAAACATCCACCAGCTCTAACAGGCAGGACCTAAAAAGGAAGCATAGCGTGGAAGTCTCATCCACTAGGCCACCAAGTAAGCAAACCTCTGATATCAAAAGAACATTCACAGAGATTAAGGCTAGAAATGATCCATTGAGGCTACAGCTTTATAATCAGTTTCTCAAGATGGTTCCCACCAACTAGCAAAGGCTAATGTCTACATATGACATTAAAGAAGGTAAGATGATCTTGAGCCACTTTAGGCCTAAAGTGCAACAACCACAATCAGCAGCTGACTACATTAGGACAAATCTGGAGGTCCTTGCCAAAGACATTCATCCAATGGACCAGATTGAGTTGCACAAGCAAACTGGAGAGATAGTCTACTCCACATTGGCAGATAAGGCAATGTTGGCTCATAAATTGCAAAACTCATTAAACAACACCTCTGCCTAGCTAGATTTGGAGAAGGCATCTTCTTTAGCCAAGGAAAACAAAATAAAATCTTTGGAAGATATTATTATTGAACTGGGACATGATCCCAAGGATGCCAAAGGAATAAAAGCATTGATAAAGAAGAAGGAAGAGGACATTGTTGCCCTTAGGAAACAACTGAAGCTACCTACTACTATGCATCCACAAACTACAGAGGTTGTATAGCAAAAGTCAGAGGAGGACATGATGGACCTGCTTATGAGAATGAATGAAAAATTAAGTGAGACAGAGCAGGCATTGGAGAAAGCACTACAAGAAAAGCAAGGAGAGTCGACCTCCCAGCCACCTGAAATAGCTCCAAAAATCACAACTGCCCCTCCTACAGTTATAACAGACATACCTCTCATTGTCCCGGCATCAACAACAGAAATCACCACAGGTACATCAGCAACAGCAGCTACAACAGCAGCAAGCAGCAGCACTACCATGACCACAGAGGAGTTAAAAAAAGCCATGGAAGAATTAAAACTCCAATTATCAAAATTGAAAGAAGCCAAAGAGAAATTGGCAAAATTAGAAGTGAGTTATGATAAGTCCAATATGACTGCGGCAGAAAAGACAAGAGAGGTCAAGGCATTAGAGAACAAGGTAAGAGCCTTAGAGAAGGATCTCTCTCTAGATAAGCCTCTGGCAGAAATCAAAGGAATCTTATGGGCCAACACCAATCAATCCATTATATATAGAGATCTATTCAGGTTATATATAAGCAGATTGACTTGATAGCAGCAACCCAAGTGGAAATTCAAAAGGCCAGAACTTTATTGGGACATATGCCCGAACAGGCACACAGGCTAATCCATTTTTTAAACACCAAGACCAGTGAAGAACTAGCAACACTGGATATCAGAGATAGGACAGGCACCATTATAACAATCAAAAGAGTTCTGACCATGAGGACCCTAATGCAAAATTTGGAGAGGAGGTGCCAGGACATGCAAGTGAGAATAAATTCTTTTATAGAAAGATTTGCAGTTTTGCAGGAAAAGGGCTTGCCAAGTCTGTTGGGGAGTAATCAATGCCTGTTGAGACAAGTTGAGTACACACACAGATTGAATAAACATGCTGCTGGTCAAGTAAATTCTTCATCAAGCACTTCAGGAGAGAAGGCCCTTCCCTCTGGCCAGGCCCTCTACAACAACTTGGAAAATCTATTTTTTATTGAGCATGAAGTGGAACATCTTTTTATAGTCCAACCTAATTTCTTCAGGGACACAGATGCTGATGAGACTTTAAGAAAGTTGCAAAGACATAAGTTACCAGAAGAGCAGTGGTGGAAAAGCATGTTGGAAATTCTATAGACATATTTTTGGTATATGTTATATCCTTGGTAAATCGAAAGTCTTGGTACCATGTGCCATAAAGTGGAGAATAGGAATGGATGAAATTCATGCGGGGAAACAATGTATCAAATCGGAATTAAATACACCCGAGAAAGCCGGGGTAGCAGTGCGGAATTTCAGGGGAAAACAGCTGCCAGCCGACTCACCAAGCCTAAAGTCAGCGTATCTCACCAACTGAGCAGCGAGCTCAACAACATTTACTTCTTCATTTATTTTTCCCTGTTTTTAAGATCATTTATTTCTCCTTTAAGTAGGTAGAGTGAGTTATTGCTAGATATTATCTCATTGAGATATTTTGTAAACATTTTTGTACAAATACCTCCCCAAGCTAAGTATTCGTGGTTGGTGATACATTTCTTGGACTGCGTTGTAACTCTGAAGAACTTCTAAATAAAAAAGCTGTTGGAATCCATTGTTTCTGGACTCTCTGGATGTGGACTTGATGCTGAGGGCCCTGTTACAGAATTCTTGAATCGTTTTATGGATCAATAAGTCTCTTCTAACTTGTGTCTTACAATTTCTGTGTTTACTATATCATATATGTTCCATGAACTTAATAATAGAGAAAAAGAATAACTCAGAATTTGCTTGTTTGCACTCTGTGTTCAGTCTCTTTTATTATTAATGTTTTCTTCAGAATTAACATAAACATGAATTCTTAGTTGCTCATGTTTCCCCTGGTTCTTTCATCTTGAATATTAGCTAAGGAATTCTTAACTGCTCCTTAGCAATAATCATCCACCTTCCCTCTGTCTGCATGATGAAGGATTCTTAATTGCCCTTCACCCACTAACTCCATTCCATCTAATTCCAGCCTATAAATTGTTCCATAATTCATTACCTTGCTCTGTAGTACCACCCTCTGTTAAAAAGACCATATCCAGCAGTTTATCCTCATAGACTCCATTAGCCCAATGGACTCAACTCCTCAGACTTATACCCCTGTTCTATTCAAAATCACCAACCAAACTCAAAACAAAACCCTTGCACTTCATAACTAGCCTAATATACCTCAAAAACAAAGCTAAATTATAAAGAGAGAGCCCTCTCTGGATACAGATTGGCTAGAATCTGTGTCTAAAAGATTGGTCTGTGGTTACCTCGGTCGTATTCCCCTTTCCTACATCTTTTGGGGAACAACCTGAGTGATAACAAGTTGCAAAAATCTCATCATCTTGCCGAGAAGATTAAGAGATTGGAAAATGAGTCATCGATGGCTCATACTTTTGCACATTCTAGGGAAAATGTTTGGCTGGAAATTAGTCAAGCCATGATTGATATTTGGCCATCCATTCATATCATTTTTTAGAAAGAAGAGTTGATAGAAAGATCTAAGACATCAATAGAACAGGTTAGAGATGCCCTGGGACACAAACCAGGTGAGGCCATAGCCATTATTAAAGTGTTGAATTCAAAGACCAGATCAGAATTTAAACAAATGCAGATAGCAGACATGACAGAGACTATCTTGGAGATCAAATAATTATTACAAAAAATGAACTTGATGACCCAATTGGAGACCAAAACTTTGACTCTAGAAAATGTTTTTCAGAGATTTCACACCAAGTTCAACCTATTGAACTAGAGGAGATTACCAGGATTAGTATCACCAGATGATTGATTGATTAGTTTGGAGGATTATTGTTAGAAACTTTATGTTCTTGCTACAAATAAATCTAAATTTGTAGGTATCAAGGGACATATCATAGGGAAAGCTTTCTTAGAAGCTTTGGAGTTTTATTTAACTATCAAAGATGAAATCAAACACATCTTCATCAACAAACCAACCTTTGAGAGGTATACAGAAGCCAATGAAGTGTATAGAAAGTTACTCAATCTTTCTATCCCCAGCGATGAAAGATGGGATCAATTGTGTGACATCATTGAGTGAAAGATTTTCATCTCCAACAAACAAACAACAAGGCAGCACATTTTGATGCCAAATCATCAACATTTTTCCTCGAAGTTAGTACCACCATTTCCAGCAATTAGAAGATCCCTATATTTTTGTACTACTTTTGTAATTAGTTGTTAGATATTTTTAGGATCCTATCTTGATATTGTGAATCAAGATATTTTGTAAATTTTTCTAGAAGTACTTAATAATTTGAATTATGAAGGTTGGGATTAGTTTTAAAGAAAGGATTTATATTGTAAAGAAGCTCACGGAGTTTCCTTTAATCATTTTCAATAATACAACTGAAGCATTACAGGATTCTTGTGTCAATTTAATTGGTGAAGTGCATTTATCTCTATTAAATCTTTTCATTGTTTTCCACATATGTTTCTATAATCTAAATTATTCTAAGAAGAGTACAAACAAAATTTGTTTAAAAGTACACTTTGTATCTTACTTATGGATAATTTCCATGTTTTCTTCTAAAGATTAATAATAGAATTATTAATTTCTCTGTTTATTAATTGGATTGTTTTATCTTTTTTTTCTCTTTCACATTATAAATATTAAAGGATCTAGTGAAGTTTCCTAACCTTCCCTGTAAGTTTAGATTGTAAACTTTCTGTTTGATCAATCTAAAATTGTGACTCCTTTTTCCAATGGCCTAATTCATTGTCTCAGCCCAACTACACAAAAAACCCAAACCTGAACATGATAAGTAGCATAATATCATCAGTAAAACAAAGTTAAATCATATAGAGAGATCCCTCTCTAAAATTGGAAGGGTTGGATTCCCAGGTTCCAAAGTGGTTCTGTGGTTACCTCTGTGATTTACTCTATAAAAAATTACGAAGTGATAATAGGGTGAAAAGGAAATCTTGGCCAAGGAGCTAATAGATAGGAAAAATGAGGTAGCAGTCATCAAGAAACAGGTGGCAGAACTCTAGCATAGAATTGATCAACATATTTATGTTTTAATAGTGCTAGAGGACCCACAGAATCCCATTGACCAATTGAATAAGGCCCTCACAGAGTTACATTCATCCAATAATGAGCTTAGGAAGGTGCAAAGTGATCTAAAGAGTACTCAATGTGCTCTCAAACAAAAGGAGAAACAGTTGGAGACGGCCATAAGAAATGCAAAACAAGTCAACAATAATTTGAAGGTTTCCAATGATAGGATCACAAATTTGATGAACACATTAAAAGGGAATATGACCCTAATTGAGGCCAAGCATTTAATTTGGAATGATATCATCTCTTAAATGAAGAACATCTGGAAGAACTTGACCCGAGTTGCGGAGTAGAAGATTGTCGTCAAGGATATTGAGTGTTTTCTCATATCATTCAAAGAGAAGGATGGAAAAAACACCGAGACAACAAAGAACATTATCAAGTACCTAAATGAAAAAACAGTTGGTGAGCTGAGGATCATGGATATTGTTGATAGGATTAGCGCAATCATGAAAAATCTCTAACATGATTAAGAAAGAAACAGCTAGGGCCAAAGCCAAGGAGTGTTTAGGTGACCTATTGAAATATGTGGTCGCATTTGATTTGAGCTTTGACAAAAGTACTAGAGCTATATTTCTCAGTTGTTGGGACGCTCTAATGAATCTACTCACATGGGAGAAGTATGAACAATCACTTATGGAGGCAAAGAGAAAAGCAGACTCTTCTCATTAGAATACTGCCACCCTCAAAGGGAAGACTATAGTCAACTTTATGAGGAGGGACTTCGAGTTACTATGGATGGTAAAGACTTGGTTCACTGATAAGCCAAACTTCATTGAACGTAACAACCTGAAGATAGCATATCAAAGCTATTTTCTCTCTCCCTTACCAAACCCAACAATGTGGCGAAAGTGTGATCAAGGCGTTAATCCATCTCAATTTCAAATCGATCATAATCCACCGACAAACCCACAATGAAGATATTTTGTTGTGTCAATCATGACACCTTATGTTATTCTAAATTTTTTGTAAATATTTTATTTCTAGAATGTAATCAAAGTTGTTATATGATAATTAGGACAGTTATGCTACTAACACGCTCGAACAATTTAGCTTATAGGCAGTTACAAGAATATCAAGAATTTGGTAGGGGCGTCTTGTTTATGAGACCCTATAAAACTTCTTATGAGATTCATTAAATGGGTTCCAAATTTTTGTTCCAAAGGCGACTCTGAACTGTGGATTTTTGCAAGTGTTTGAATATTTGTAGATGTATGTTTTTTTCGAGGATTAATAAAGAAGTGATGGTGATTCCAAATGCATGAAATGTGTAGTATGTAATATTTCCTTTGTTTGTTTCTATATGTGTTTCTTTCTTCTTAGACGGTGCGTAATTGTAGTTGATGAACTTAACCTCTAATTCATAGATTCATCTATTTCATTATCTGATAAACGAATGCTTGTGATGTGTGACGCCATATGTTCTTATCATGCGCATTGTGTCCTCTTTTAATTTACATAGTCTATTCTATGTTTTTTGTAGAAGTTTGGTGCACCAGATTCTGGTATCAACCCTCTACATTAAGTTTCTTTTCTTTACATTCCTCTTTCACCTATACTAAACAACTAAAATAAATGTATGTTTCTACAAGTAGGCCACTAGATATGAATGTTAAGTCTTTTAAGAGAGTATTCAATGTGTGCTTGTGATTTAATATGCATTTGGAAGAGATCTCTAAACCAATTTTAATTCATCATATGTTTCAAATGTTGGATGCTAATGATAAATCCTTCAAACACTCTAAGATATCCTAGGCACTGACCTCTTTCAACCCAAAGATTCTATCTAGGAACCCCAACAAATAGCCAGAGAAAGAACCTGTCCACGCGCACCCTTTCTCCCACACTTCTCACACACCCTTTCTCATTTCTTTGCACTGAAGGAGCACAATGAAAGCTTCTTCTCCACCTCAGGATTAACTATTTTAAAATCCAATCTCGTTGGGTTGAATTTTATAGTTAGTTGAACCTACATTTCCTTATAGTGCTATTTTTTATTTTTTTTTAACTTTACCATCTATTGCACTTCCACATTCCACACAATTAAAGAGGTAGGTATATGATAGAAGTGTGCGGGATAGGAAAATTTTGTGTTCCTTGTTAAGCAAAAGGGAATCCTCGAACAGTTGGAAGCATTTGTAAATGAAACTAACTATTAGCTATTATTTTGAAATTTCCTTAATTATAGCAACTGGAATTTGATCTTTTGTCTACTAGGGATTATTTGTCTTCAAAAATTTAGCTACGGAAAATAATGACTAATTCACTAATACAATATTCACAAATAAATATAGGAACTAAGAAATAATGCATACAAAAAATAATTGACACCAGTATTTTTGGACAAATTGTCCCTGGAAAAGCCTCAATGTGGGGAAAACTAAATCTGCAGATGATGGTTTATATTATTAATAAATCTTCATAAAAATTGAGAAATACAATCAACTTACCTCTTACTGGAAAAGCTCCAACATACAATATCTCCATCGGAAAAATCAATTTGGAAACCCAAGATTATTTCTACAAAATTAACTCGGCCTCATTAGTGCAATTTGCACTCCTTGGCTACTATACACATTAGTTAAACTAGAAATGCATGTGAACCTTTCACATAACCCTTCATGCATGCAAGTGAACCTTTCACAAGAATTCCTTCTTTTGCACCAGAACCCCATGAAGGCTTTATCTGTGTACTCACCTCCATTATTTGTAAGAAGCACCTTGATCTTTTTACTTGTCATGTTCTCTACAAGAGCCTTGAACTCTTCATTAGGGGAATTTTGAAGTCTAAAATGGGCCTCCTAAGACAAATGTACAACCAAAATAAAATTTATAAGAACCAATAGGATTCAAGATGACGATGTCAACCATGGGGGATGATTCAACATTTCTGGAGTAAAAAAGTAAGAAGTTTAAAAAATAATAACATTTCTTTTTCAACTCGTATTTTCAACTTATCTCCCTAATTTTTTACTCAAACTTTGAGTGGGAGTACTCGTTTGATGCAAAATTTGATTCCTCATCCAAGGAGTACCCATGTTGCATACTTTCGATGAACCCTGCTACACGAAGAAAAAGAGAAATACATTAAAAAAACGTGATTCCAATCACATTTTTCATGTATTTCTCATATTTCATGTAGCAGGGTTCATAAAAAGTATGCAACATGGTAACTCCTTGGATTAGGAATCAAATTATGCATCCAACGAGTGTTGTTGCTCGAAATTTGAGTAAACCCATAGGGAGATAAGTTGAAAAAATATTTTTTTCATTTTTCCCTCTAAAATTTGATGATGTAATCTAATCTTATTTTATTATTTCCACTATTATTTTATAATTTCCTTAGGAGTCCCATTTTAGACCTCAAAATTCCCCTAATGGGAAGCAACTCAAGACCCTATCCTTCATCTTCAAAAGATAGATCCATGTTTTTCTGGAATAATCATCGCTGAAGGTTACAAAATGCTCATAACCCTTGAGAGATATGGTAGAAAACAAACCACAAATCTCTGAGTGTATCAACTAAAGCACACCACTAACTCTATTGTCACTCATTGGGAACGTTGCCTTTGTGAATTTCCTAAGTATGCACCCTTTACACACATTGTCATGTTTCGTGCTCAATTTTGTAACTCTTGTCACAGTCTCCTTGAGAAACTTTAGTGCTCCATGATGTAAGTGCCCCATCCTCCAATGCCACAACTATCCCATGTTTTTTCCACTGTTATTGTTGTTGTTAATCAATGACTTAGGAGAATTGAATTGCATCTTGTACAACTTGTTGCTTCGAACCCCAATCTATTTGACCTTCTTCCAACTTTGGTGCTTAATATACACCTTCTTCCCCACTAAGTAGACATCATACCACTTATCTTGTAGTGCAAAAAATGTGTTATGAAACTAGCTCAAAAAAAGATAGAAAAGATAAATCAATGCCTTAGAATTCAACCTCTTCGAGGGGGCAACCTCCTTTACATTACATAAATGAACAATTCTTCGATGTTTCAAATGACAAAACCTCATTTCTATATATAGGAGTCTAAGGAGTCACAATATAACCCAGCCGACCAAACAAAAATAATATAAAGCCACAAAAATAACAATAGAGGGATTCTATGGGGCACAATAATAAAAATATGGGGACAATAGGGGCACAACAATATTAATAAGGGATACAACTAAAATAGTAATGGGGTAATCACTAGTACTATAGGGACCTAACATGCCCTTCTCCTTCAAAACAATGTTTTCCTCAACGCTTGAGTAGTTTTGGATGCTTCTATATAAAATTCACATCCTCCCATGTGGAATCTTTAGCGGATAAGTTCTTCCACTTGCTGAGATACTCCGAAATTGATCGATTTCGTAGCTGTCAAGTTCTTGTTTCTGTGACTGCTTCCGGTTCCAATATAATTTTTCCTTCCTCATCAAGTTTTGGCAATATTGTTTGAACTGGGAGCTTGTCTTCTATAACCTTCTTTAAACATGAAACATGGAAAACTGGGTGCACTCGAGACACTGCAGGAAGCTCCAATTTGTATGCCATAGTACCAATCTTTTGCAACACCTTGTATGGACCATAATACTTTGGTGATAATTTATTATCCTTCTTAGCTTGCTTGAGGGACATTTGCTTATATGGTTGTAGCCGTAGGAACACCCAATCACCTCCATCAAAACTTCTTTTGCTGTGATGTTGATCTGCCTGTTGTTTCATTCTATTATGTGCCAACACGAGGTTATCCTTTAAGAGTTGGAGGACTTGCTGTTGATGTTCGATGTGATGTTCCACCGCTTGAACCTTAGAATTTTCTCTTAAATATGATGTGATGGATGGTGAATGATATCCATAAATTGCCATAAATGGGGTCATTTTTTTTGCTATATGGAAGGAAGTGTTATACCACCATTCAACCAAAGGCAACCATTTGACCCATTGTGTCTGTTTATTAGATACAAAGCAGTGAATATATCCTTCCAAACATTTGTTTACTATCTCCATTTGCCCATCAGATTGAGGATGATAAGATGAGCTATGAGCTAATTGAGTACCAAGACAAGAAAATAATTATGTCCACAAATTTCCACTGAAAATGGGATCTCTGTCACTTACAATAATCTTTGGGTTTCCATGTAGCTTTTGAATTGTTTCCATAAATGCAGTAGAAATTGTATTGGCTTCAAATGGAGGTGATAATGCACAAAAGTGTGCATACTTGGTAAGTCTATCAACTACCACCATGATGACACTCT
>APFE030340870.1:82661-99341 GCA_000404065.3 Pinus taeda
TCACAATATAACCCAGCCGACCTAACAAAAATAATATAAAGCCACAAAAATAACAATAGAGGGATTCTATGGGGCACAGTAATAAAAATATGGGGACAATAGGGGCACAACAATATTAATAAGGGATACAACAACAATAGTAATGGGGTAATCACTAGTATTATAGGCACCTAACAAAATGAAATTAGGTTCATGACTAAACTTGGGACATGCAACACATCTGTAACGTTGGTGTTCTTTCCTGACTCCCTCTGAATTTTGGTGGTACCTCTCCCAACTGGAGTACATTTAGTCTTGTTTCTATTTTGTATCTGGAAGTCCATCTCCTCTTCCTTGTAACTGGAGAAATAGTCTCTAACCTTTATCATATGTATTGATGCTCCACTGTTAATATACCATACTCATGTGGACATGGAGCTAGAGAGGCAAGCTATGAGAGAAAAATTTTCTTCTAGCCTAGAAGACAAATCCTCAATGTTCGTTGAAGTTGTTATCTAATTCCCCTTCTTTTCCTTCTTTGGGTTAGGACATTGGCTAACATAGTGTCCATGATAAATGCAACCAAAACACTTGATCTTACTCGGGTCTTTCTTCTTCTTATCTCCTTTTGAGCTTTGTCCCTTACTAGAACCCTTATTCGCCTTCTCTTTTCTTGCTAGGGCTACATTTTCTTGCTCCTCTCCACCTTCAGTGTTTTTTCATTGTTATTGGTGCCATTGACCAAGATGATCCTAAGCTCCTCTTGAGTGAAGTCACTCCATAGGTGACCCCAACCTGGAAGTGTATCTTGCCTAGAAATTACTTGGATGAACATGCTCCATCCCTTCGAAAACCCATTATGTGTTATTTGCACTAGCTCGTCATCAATTGGATTGTCTTCTACTTCAACCAATTCATCTCCTGCAAGTCTAACTCTAGTGAGATAGGATACAATGTCCTCACCCTTATGCATCTTTATGTTCCTCAGCTTCTCTTGGAGAATCAACTTCATATTCTCAGTAGAATTTTGGTACAGATTGGCAATCACATCCCACATTTGCTTCGTTTTATCCTTCTTTACAATATGCGGAACAATATGGTCCTTGAGTTCATCAAGGATAATCCTCTCTGCTTTGGCATTCTCCTTTTTGTAGGTGGTCAGTTGTTGTGGGTTTGTCTATACGAAAATAGTATTCTCTGCATACTCCTTTCGTCCATACTCATCTAATAGGAATGTCATTCTGGCTTTCCACACGCCAAAGTTGGAGGCTCCATCCAATCTGTCCTAACCTCTCAAACTTGTTGTGGCCATCTCTAAAATTATAGAAATATAATGGAACCTAAATAAATATGGAGAAAAATAAACTAGGTTGAAAACACTCAGCTTTCTCTTCCTGTGCCCTACATTGATTTACTCCTGCAAACTCTCTGCACTTAGATCTGCTCTAGTACCATGTGAAATTTCATTAATTGCAGCAACCGGAATCTAATCTTCTATCTATTGGAGATTATTTGTCTCCAGAAATTTAATTACGACAAATAACGATTAATTCATTACTGCAATCTTCACAAATAAATATAGGAACTGAGAAATAATGCATACACAAAAATAATGGACGGTGGGACAAATTATCCCTGGAAAAACCCCAATGCGAGGAAAACCAGTTTTGTAGATGAGGTTTATATTATTGATAAATATTCAACAAAATTCAGAAATACAATCAACTTTCCTCTTACTACCAAAGATCTGACACACAATATCTCCACTGGAAAAATAAATATGGAAACCAAGGTTTCCTTCTGCAAAATTAACTCATCCTCCTTAGTACAATGCACACTCCTTGCATGTTATACTAATTGGTTGAACTGGAAATTTTTGTGACCCTTTCTGGAACTCGCATTGCCTTTGACAATTGGCTCCAACACTGATCTATGCCTTCTGCAAATCCACTGATCAACTCGCACCTCCTCCAACACCTATCTCCAGCAACTAGAAATTGATCTACTTCCGAGCTCTACATATTGGCTAATTCACATTGCCTAGTACGAATTCCCTACAAAATAATTTGACCGCCCTTCCTCTCCTGAAAAAACTTGAATCTTTGTGGAGAACTTCTCTGGAAATTCTCTTCTCAGTCTCTTTGCTAAAACTTCGTTGTTGGTGTCTCCCTCTGCACCCTTGGTGTCACTGCAATTTTCTATTTAAGTGTTTATGTGTGTTCTTCAAAGCCCCATCGACTTGCTCTTATAATATCTCGTTGAGAGATAAACATCTATGATCTAATCTCAATCGATGGCTAAGATAATTTTCACCCTATCAAATGACTTTTTCGAAATTCTCTAGAGCAAAATTGATTTACCTCAATTAATCTAATTTAATTAACCAAATTTCCTATGTTAAGAGAATTTTTAATAATTGGTTAAATAATCTAATTAAGGCATTTCTTGTGAAACCTTTTTTAGCTATGGGATAAAATGTGTTCCTTAACCTCATAGACACCATAGAGACTAGAATACTTGTCTATTGCTACTAAAAAAAGCCAGTAGTTATGAACAAGCTTATCAAACACTGAGATAGATTGGTTTCCATTTGTTGTGTGGAGTAGTTTTTTAAATTTTGAAATATACATTGTGATGAGTGTAGAAAAAAGATTAAAAAAAAAACATGACTCGATATTTCAGTCATCATGTCTATTTCTTACAAGTTGTTTCACAAGCATCTTGAGGTATAAGGCAAATTAGTTTAAAAAAATGTTTTAGTATTGCATCAATGTTTGGGCTTCATATTTTGTATCTGAAGGTCAGTGTCATATGTGCAGAGTGCGAATGAATTTTTCATTGTGCTTCCAACACACCTTTGCACAATGATCTTAGACGATGAAGATACATCAGTTTAATCATTGGGACCAATTTAAAGTTCAACGAGATTTCATCTGAATGATTTGGCGCTGCAGAGGTCTTGTAATTTTCAAGGTTCAAAGAGCAAGTTGAAAACCTTATATGCTCAGCAAATGCTTCATGTTCTCGCCACTCGCCAAGGAAAATTTTAAGGACGGAAAATTTTCTTGAAGTTCAAAAACATTGGCGCATCTCACTAATCCCTAAATTTATGAAAACTATAAAATGTTTATTGATATATTTGTAAAATTATTCAAATTTATAATAATTTTATATAGTCTCTATATAATGTTGGCGATTTTTAAGGTAAAATAATTTTATATTCAAAAATTTGGGCAAATCGTCTTTTATAAAAATTGGAAATTGGAAAATCTTTTTTGTGGAAAAATCATGGAAAATTAGCCCACTGGGTGAACATTAGCCTCGAAAATTTTCCATGCCACTCGCTCATTGTAGAAATGGAGTGTCCCTCATTGCCTTAATCATATCATCATATCGATAGATACAAAAAGAGGCGACAAATTGCGCAATCGATAGCTACCAAAAGAGGCGACAAATTGTGGAAATGATTATGGAAATGGAAAATGCAAACAGCACACAAAGAGGCAGGTAAAACGATAGTGGAACTAGCTTTCATTATGCAAAGTGTGAAGATTTCCTTGTGAAGAGCTTTCCTTAATAAATTAGCCTTAAGTATATTAAATTAGCCTCGTGTGGAGGAAGAAAGCTTCACTCGATATAGTTCCTACTCTTTAACAAACTCCCCCACACACAACTTCTCCACACACCCTTTTTCCGCACTTCCCGCACACCCTTTCTCCTTCCTCCACACATCTATTCACCCCCTGGCTTGCGTAAATGACCTTTCCCACACACCATTTCTCTGCACAACAAAATGGTAGCAGTTTCATATCAAATTAATATTTAAAAGCTTCATCTGCATATTTCTCATCAGCTCTTGTATCATTGGGTAGAGCACTTACCAATGAAATTAGCGTTTTTTGTCCATGCCTCAACTCCGCATATTAAATTAGCGTTGTGCGGAGGAAGAAAGCTTCAATAGATATAGTCCCTACTCTTTAACAAACTCCCCAACACACAATTTCTCTGCACACCCTTTCTCCTGCATGTGGACACCCTTTCCCCTTCCTTCACATATTTGATCAGCCCAACTCCCCCACTCCCACCCCCCCCCGCTTATGTAAGCAGCCTAGAAGTCTATTAGTTTTAGCATCATTGAGCAGAGCAATAGCAGTGTTAGAGAACTCACCAACTGATTAGCCACTCACAAAATTAACCCTTTTTTATTTTAAAATGATTTGTGAGACACTAAAAAATACTGAAAATAAATCACCCTCCAGCAGAGGAATTATGTCCCATCACATCTCGCTCAATAAAATGGAAATTAGAAATAAAATTTCCAAAAATTAGAAAATTATTTTTGAATATACCGGAAAATAGAAATATTCAGCGTTTTCTTGAAACTTTGGTTAAACTTGCAAAAACACAGTCAAATAATCGAGAGTGAGCACACTTTGACTGCCATGAAAGTGTTATTGCCCTAACGAGGCAGGGACTAATAATATTCGAATAAATAAAATCTATCTCCTATTAAAATAATAATAATAATAATAATAATAAAATCCATCATAAACGAAGATCTAGATCAAGCTTAAATGCCAACATCAATGGGTTTTAACAAGATTTTCAAGGTGTTAACTTATGACTTATTTTTTGGGCAATAATAGTTTTGGGATTAAGATGGATGGGATAAATAGAACGAAGCATATTAACACTTGTAAATTTTGTAGTCCTTGTTCCCAGAATGGAAATGGGTGACTGACAAATGGCCAACTTTATTCATTTATTGTGGCCTAATCTGGTATATTCATCACAGCAGAGTATTGAGCTAGGGTTGCATATAACACGATAATTTAGTAATGAAAGCATTTGGCATAACAAATTTTGCTAGTAATCACGTCTGGAACCCTTTTCCAAGGAGTTGGTTCAAATGGTCAGTTCCAACACGCTAAGTCAACTAGACAAAAACACTTATATGGGGCATGTCTAATGGTTGTTCTAAACATGCTACAGTCATTGGCCGTTCTAAACATCCTACAATCATGTTAGAATTTTATGAACATAATTTTTTCTAAGTTAATTTATTTTGTAATTCATTTGATTTTTTAAGTAATTTTATTTTGTAATTGACTATAGCAAAAGATTGAAAATTTGAAAATTTTATATTTAAAAATTAGTTGAGTCTCAAATTATATCTGCTGCATTTACAGTGGAAAAGGTTTAAGCTTTCATACAAACTTGAATATTTAAACAAATTGAACAAAAAGAGAGAGAGATGAGGCAGCAAAGAACGCAATTTTCAGCAGATTTGCCATCTTGTATAGACGAACAATATTGTACAGATTTATATAGTCATACAAATTCCATAGCAGTTATGTATAGCAGTTGTACATCCCCTATAGTAGTGCAATGGAACAAAGAACTGTGGTTCATGTTTTTCAACAATTGTACCTCTTAAACAACTTGTAAAAGCTCAAGTTCAGAGTCGTTTCTGATAACTATGTAAATCCTAATTTTTTTGTCATCATGTAGAGGTTTACTTAAGTTTCAAAAAAAATATGAAAAACTAATTTGAAAAGTTGCTAAATTAATTTTAATTTGTTTTCTTTTCAATAATTGTACCTTTTAAACAACTCGTAAAAGCTCAAGTTCAAGGTATTTTTGATAATAGTGTAGTGTAAATTTTTGGACATCTTTGGTTTGTTGTGATAAGGCTCAAAAAATAGGTTCCCCTGCACATGTGGAGTCTCTGCTCTTGCTAAGTCATAAATTGTTGGTATATCCCGCTTGCAAACTCTTGGATATATCCACTTTGGTTTGAATCAGAATTGGATCGGGCCCAAATCCTAAGGAGGGTCGATATCTAGCTCACTAGGCGAATGGTCGGAATCCCCCTGTGCCAAAATTGAATATGAGCACTCAATTCCTTTAACCAACCAATTTCTATGGATAAGAACACAGACCAACCCAGCCGTAATATGCTTAGAACAACTTCTCCAATTAGACTAGGTGTATTTCCCCTTTTTTGGGCTATATCCAGGAGATCCCATTTGTTAATAAGATCTTCCAATATTTCTCGGAAGGGATATTTAACAACACCTCCTCCATGATTCTTTGACGAGAGACTTCATGCGATTATTCCACCTTTAATCTGATTAAGGGCTCCCAAAATTCACCATTTTCACTATAGATGACGGGGGATTGTGTTCTTGTCTTCTAACCTAAAAACCACCCAGTATCTTGTCTTAGAACTAGCTATTAACAAAAAACAAGTGTCTGACTAGAATGTACTCAGGCCTAAGCTCCACAAGAGCTTTGAGCTATACCAACATTGTTTCTCTAGAATGACCTAGATAGAGCTAGGATCTTCGCTTCTACTAGTTTTGTTTCTTGCAAAATTAATATAGGATTTTTCCTTTTTAACTAAATCTTTAACTACATGGGATTTAATGTGGTTTCCCAGTCCGTTGATATTCCAGGATACAACTTTTATTTAAACTTAAGAGGCATTTGACTTACCTCCTCTAAACTTGGTGCTCCCACATTCTCTATTGTTCATGTTCTTGAGAATTTTTGTAGTTTGTCATTCGCTACTAGCTTGATGTTTTGTTCCACTTTTGTTTCCCTAACATCTTTCTTAGAACTCCTTCCTCCTTTTTTGTGATTTTCCAACTTATGGCTAGT
The DNA here is from genome assembly GCA_000404065.3 of Pinus taeda. NCBI lineage: Eukaryota > Viridiplantae > Streptophyta > Pinopsida > Pinales > Pinaceae > Pinus > Pinus taeda. Next base: position 89,304 of record APFE030340870.1, read on the forward strand.
GGAATCGCTTGCCCAATTAAGTCTTCTTAGCACTTCTCATAAGCTCCTTTCCTAGTCCTTCCTTTGTTTCTTGGGGCTCTGGTATTACACATTCTGATCTTTTATCCCTCTTATCAGGCTCTAATAGAGTCGTAGCGTTGTATTGAATCTGATATTAGAAGTTATTGGCAGGAGTCATTTCTGTTACCAATTCTTGCTCTTGAATCCCCCCATCTTCTCCTTCTCCCTTTTCTTCTTTAGTACCAGGGGCTTCTTTTCTTGTATTTGGCTTTTTCTGTTCATTCTCTTCTTGAGTCAAAAATTCATAGGGATTTGTCAATGCTGAGGCAACATTATGAACGAGGGTTTTTGGATTTTTAACTCCACCTTTTCTCCTGTTTTCCCCCCTTTTCTAGGTGTGTCATTAATCATCATGTGTTGAGGTCGTTACATCTCCATTTCCATAGTTAGTTTTCTTGCAATCTTGGGCTAAATGTCCATATTCACGACAACTTTTACATTTAAACGAGAGTTGACATAGTCAAGCAACTAACTGTAGCTCTACTTCCACACATATTTTAGCACACGTGAATTATTGGCCTTTAGGCTCAGCACGATCAAGGTATCAGTCGATGTCATTACCTATTGTCTTCAAGCACTCGTCACTCCAAAAAGAAAGTGGTAAGCAAGGAAACTTAACCCAAATGGGCACAACAATTGGAATGTCCTTGTCCGGGTTGGAATCCAAGGACTAAGCTTTCATATACACCCCCCTAGAGCCAAAAAAATACAGCCCATTCTGAAATACTATGTCTTGGTCCTCCTTGTACTGAAAGAGAAAGGAAAAAAATTTGTTACCCACTGCATAAACACCAAGATTTCCTTTCATCATTGATTTCCAAGCCTTGTCAGAGCATTTTTCAACGAACTTGGGCGAAGGCCACATACCCAAGAATTTCCCAACCCAAAGGCAGAGCAACTGGGAGGGTATTCTTAGACTTCTTAACGAATTTATTCTATTGTTCTTTTGGTCTAGGCTTACTTTTGAGGGATGAGACCAAAGCATGAAAGGAGAACTCCTTATCACAAGGGGGGGTAGAGGTCCCCACCGAGATCGAAGCCATTGAACTTCAACGAAAAAGGCATCGATGCTAGCAAAGGGGATAGGGTTTTAGATCGTCGTGGTTTAGTTGCAGAGTTGTTTTGGCTACTCAAGATAAATATGTATTCATATCCGAGGGAGGTCCACTGCAAGCGATTCAAGGTCCAAAGACCACCCACGTGACCCCATCATCTTACCCCAAATTTATTATAAATAATTAAATTAACCAATTTATTTAAATTTATTAGAAATAATCACATTTATTTTAATGAATATTATTATTCATGAACAAATTCCTTTGGTTTTTATATTAAGATTAACATTTTATATTTAATGGTTTTTTATGGAGTTTCGAATCAATGAACATTTCACCATTAAATACTTTATTTTAATGAATATTATTATTAATGAACAAATTCCTTTGGTTTTTATATTGAGATTAACATTTTATGTTTAACGTTTTTTATGGAGTTTCAAATAGTGAACATTTTACCATAGAATTCCTAACAAGACCTGGTTATTATAAATCCTTTTTTTTAATGATTAGATTTGTATTAATAAAAAGTCACAAAACTGAGTTGTATGATAAAAGACTACAAAATTGCTTCAAGTTGCATCATTTCAAAATTGTGAGTGATATTGTCCATCCACTTTTTACATTGTAAATAAAAAAAAAGATTAGATTTGTATTAATAAAGAGTCACAAAATTGAGTTGTATGATAAAAGACTAAAAAATTGCTTCAAGATGCACCATTTCAAAATTGTGAGTGATATTGTCCATCCACTTTTTCCATTGTAAATAATAATAAATAAAAAAAAAGATTAGATTTGTATTAATAAAGAGTCACAAAACTGAGTTGTATGATAAAAGACTACAAAATTGCTTCAAGTTGCATAATTTCAAAATTGTGAGTGATATTGTCCATCCACTTTTTACATTGTGAAACACACACAGTAGAACTAAATTATCACAAATTAGTTACATAACAAAACAAAAAAAAGTAACCCAAAAAAAAGGAATACAAACTTGACTTCTTATTACCACTAGTTAAAATGTTGATGACGATTTTCCTTCTTTACATTTATCCAAACTTGTAATGTCTTGGATGAAATCTTTGTTGTTTTAGTGTTCAAATTTATTTTCCAGTTAGGGGCCAAACTTCTTTTCCAATTAGTAGAATCCTTGTTATTTTTGTGAGTCTTACATTTATCTTGATTTGATGGTTCTACTTGTTCTCGAGCCAACATGGTCTGTCCAATTCAACCTAGATCAAAAAAACTGAAATGTCCAATTCAACTTGGATCAAAAAAGGCCGAAATGACTTTTTGTTCTTGTCCCATGTCATTAGAGATAAATTCCCCCATCTTTGGATTTTGGGTTTCTGGATTTTGCTGAGTTTTCATAGTTATGAGTTCAGTTAGAATCAAAGGATCTATGGGTGAAGACAAATAACTGACACACTAGACTATGTGGTGATCTTCAAAAGAGCCAAACCACCAGTTAATTTACGCTGGTGTTTCTTGTTATTCTTAAACTCTTTATGATGATGGGTTACAATGTAACCTGCTTCAAATTAAGACCTTTTTTTTCAAAATCTTATTAGTGTTTCTAGTTATTCTTAAATCTTTTATAGAGATGAATTACAATGTAACTTGTTTCCAATCAAAATTTACTTACTTCTTTTCTTTCCTTTTTGAAGCAAGAGTCCTACCTTCTATTTCATTAAATCTAAAAACAAATTACATAATATACAACATTTCCAAAGGAACTGTGGGCCTAAGAAAAACCATCCACTTACAGCCTAGGACCCCGAGCAAAAGGCTTAAACACTGAGCCTTGGTCCCAAAAAAAAAAACTACAATATCCACAAAATACAAACAAAGTCGGGACCGTTCGATCTCCCCTCAGAGATTGGATGGATGAGGCTCAAATCGGACCGGAAACAATCAAACAATTAAAATTTAGAATCGGACCCGACGAGGAATTAGGGACTCAACTAAAAGGATTTCGGGTCCGGATGGGGGGATAACCCTCGAGCATGTAGAGCACGCGAAAGCCACCGATTCCCACCAAGACGCAAAACCTGCTCGGAAGATATTCTTCCCCGGATTAGCGCCATTATCCTTCGCTGTCGATCCTCCATGCCATATCCAACGACGGAGGATAATATCGCAATACCAAGTAGCCCGGCGATTAACCACGCGATAGCCATCCTGGACCCACCAACATGCTCACTTGTTCCTAACCATAGATCCATCTTGCATGATCCGACGGCCGAGGAGCACATCGCACGAGCCTAACACACCGAAGATTACCGCGCGATGAGGGAAGTATTCCTTCCCCGTACCATGCCATGTGTTGCTTGGTGAGTGGAATCGCTCCCAACTCCACAAAACCACTTCTTGCATGAAGGGAGTGCGATGGACGATAAACCACCTCGCGAGCAATAAAGCAGCCACAGAAAGGAAAACGAGGGTTTTAAGGCTGTCGAGAAAGCCGAAATTCCGACCCCACTCATCATCCCTTCTCCGCGGTCGCATGAACCCATGCAAAAAGATGATCCATCTATTCAGTGGACCATCCGCAGAACTGAATCTACTCAACAACGCCCATCTGACACTTCTATGATCGTACTATCAAGGGTTGGGGAGGCCGACAGTGACCTGCATCCCCAGAATGTTCTTACTTCGGAAAAAACTTTGCATAAAGAATCCAAATCAACTAGACCCCGCCTTTGTGTCTTTGTTTCGACACACCATTATGTCCTCATCCACCTGGACATGACATTCCGCCTTTAATCTATTCAGAGGCATCTCAGGCCAACTCAGTGCAACCCTGCTTTTGGTACAGAGTACTCCTTGATTGGCCAAGATGTCCGCCAATTAGTTTGTTGTCCTTCGCACATGGTTAAAACTCACAGTATGTAATCCACGGAGATGAAGTTGAATCCTTTGAAAGCCCTGGAGCAACCTCTCTTGTTTTGAGACTTTTTCCGGCTCCGTACCATAGCTGATTCTTTTGACCGAGTTTATGATTAACTTTGAATCAGCTTCGACAACAACATTCGGGAGATTATCCTGCTTCAGGAATTCTAAACATTGCTCAAGAGCCATTAATTCCACCATATTGTTGGTGTCTCTTCCCAAATGGAAATGGCAAATGAAAATGAGACTGCCATTTTCATCACTTAACACCCCTCCACAGCGAGCAATACCCGGGTTATCTTTAGAAGCCCCATCAATGTTGTATTCCAAAAAACCCTGAGGGGGAGGATACCAATAATCCTGCTTAGTATCCATTTTCAAAACCTTCATGTCCAAACCCTAAGGAATAAGCCCCTACATGCCTAACTTAAGAAGTATCTACGTTTAAGCTTCTAAAGGTGGATTCTTAGGGAAAGTTCGCACTATGGTGCTTACCATCTCCTTAAGTTGTCTTAAGATTTGCTCAAAAAGGCGTTGGGAGGAACTTTTTTCATTCTTAAAGATTATGTTGTTCCTTTCTTTCCAGACAGTCCATTTTATGAAGCTTGGCGTTAGAGCCCAGGTTGAGCCTAGAAGTTCAAAATCTGAGAAGTTGCGTCTCCAATTGATTAGGGTATTGATAATGCTTCATTTGTCAATGCCTGTCTGTTGGAAGATAGTGGTAAAAGTATACCACAACCAAGAGGTGAAAATGCAATTATTGAGAAGGTGCTCCATTGTTTCCTCTTGGGCTTCACAGTGCTGGCATCTGGAGGGGCCCAGAACACCCCTCCTCTGAATGTTATCCCAAGTCAGAATTTTTCTATGATGAACTAACCACATGAAGAGTTTAATCTTCATCCATCCTTGATGTCTCCATATGTTCTGCCAAACTCTGTCTGGCTCATTGGAATCCAGTTCAAGGAGCATGTGTTTTGCCTCCTTAAGATTGAATGTTCCTGCATTATTGTTGCCCCATCTAAGTTGGTCATGCCCCCTATCACTAATATTTTCCTTTGTTCCAACATTGTCAGAAGCGCCTCTGCTTTGGCTTTTAGTGGGCTATCTTCCCTGTGATCCATATTCTTCCAGGTTCTCCATTTTCCTTCACTGTTTGTTTGATCCCAAAAATCTTTTACCTTAAATAACCTTTTGGTATCTATTTCTTTCTTGAGATCCAGAAGGTTCTCTCTTAACAGTGTAGGTTCTTGTTTCCATTTGTCCTCCCAAAACAAAGCAAGATCACCATCTCTGATTTCCCAAACGTTGTTTTTTGTACTAATCCTCTATTCCCCTAGGCCTTATTCCAATTGTGTGAGCCCTTTATGATGCCAGACATCCTTATTAGATCATTATATTGCCAATTGCTGGCATATTTTTCTTTCCAGATTCTAGCCCACTGTGCCTTTGGGTCTTTTACCCAGCACCACTCTAATTTCGCCCCTAAAACTTTACTTAGTGCTTCCAGACATCCAGTCCAAGACCCCCATAATTTTTAGGTTTGCAGATCTTCTCCCAGGCTACCAAGGCCCATTTATTTCTTTCCTCCCCCTTACCCCAAAAAAAGTCTCTTTGAATGGTTCTAAAATGTTGCAAAACTCCTTTTGGAGCAGGAAAGGCTGATAGCATGAAGACGGGGATTGATTGGAGAACAGCTTTTGTAAGTACTAACCGACCAGCCAAGTTTAACGATCTAAAAGTCAATTTCCTGATTTTATCCTGCATCTTATTAATCACCGGCTCCCAATGCCCTTATGAAAAGGCTTATTAGTAAGAGGAATTCCCAAATATTTGGAGGGAAGGACATCCCTTTGAAAGCCTAGAATCCTGAATATATTTTTCTGAATAGCAATATTGGTATTAAAGAAAAAAAATCTTAGATTTGGAGAGATTAACTTCCATACATGTAGCCATGGCAAAGTCAGACAGGATATGTTTGTATGCTAGAGCTTCTTTGACCATGGGGATTCCCTGCAGCATAGTATCATCAACAAATTGTTGATGGGTCAAAGCCTGACCAGTCTCTAAAAGTTGGAGGCCTTTGATATTACCAACTTCTTTCGCATGCTTGATAGACCGACCCAGTACTTCCATCATGAGGATGAAGAGAAAGGGAGAGAGCAGATCACCCTGCCTGAGGCCTCTGGAAGGAGTAAAATTCTTGGAAAGAGAACCATTAACCAAAATTGAAAAGCTAGAAGAAGTTACCAAGGCCATGACCCATCTTACCCAGTTATGATCAAACCCAAAAGCAATAAGGACCCTCCTTATATAGGTCCAATTCAGCGTATCATAAGCTTTGGCTAGGTCCAATTGCATAATCATACCAGCCTTCCTATTGCTTGTCAATGAGTGCACCGCCTCATTCGCTTGAATGATATTATTGAGAATTTTTCTACCCTCCACATAACCAGATTGCTCCACAGAAACTAGAGTAGAAAGAAGTGGTTTGAGTCTGTTAGCAACAACCTTGGATATTATCTTATAAACTACATTGCACAAGGCTATGGGTCTAAACCTGTCTATAGTATGAGCATTATCCTGTTTGGGGATCAGGGAGATGAAGGAAGTATTGAGCACCTTCAAAATAGTTTTATTCAACCTGAAATCTTCCACTACGTTCAGAATATCCTGTTTAACTATATTCCAGCAAGCTTTAAAGAAATCCACATTGAAACCATCAGGGCCTGGAGCTTTTACCATTTTGCATTTCTTTGATGACCTCGAGCTTTACCATTTTGCATTTCTTTGATGACCTCACTAAACTCCTCTTATGTAACTCGCCTATTGAAATTGAAATTATCCTCTCTTGTAACCAGTCTAGGAATATGCCCTCTTAAATCCCTGACAAAATGCTCTCTGTCTAAAATGGTTTCCTGTGCTATTCCATGCAAGTGATGAACTAATACTTCTTCTATATCTTCATGGGAATTAAGAAGATGACCGCCCTCATCCTTGAGGGAAGAGATCCTATTATGATATATGTTCGCTATGGTAGATCTGTGGAAAAATCTAGTGTTATGCTCCCCTTCTTTCAGCCATTGAACTCTGGATTTTTGTCTCCAAAATATTTCCTCTTAATTACATGAATTCTCCCCGTCTTGATGGTGTTTGGTGACTTGGTCATTTCTATCTTTATCAAAGCCATCTATGATAAGGGTTTGATTTAGTTCTCGCATTTTATCTTCAACAGCTTTTTTTGCTACAAAATATTGCCAAATTCATTCTTGTTCCAATCTTTAAGTCTGAGCTTGATGTGCTTTAGTCTTTTGTGTAGCTAGAACATACTTGTACCTTGAATATGCAGATCTCATGTCCACCATTTAGTAATGTCGTTGATGAAGTCTAGGTGGGTGAGCCAGATATTCTCAAATCTGAAAGGTCTGCTCTTGGGGCTACCAATGCCCTGAACCTCAAATTGAATAGGCCAATGGTCCGAGCCTCCAAAGGGGAGAATTCTCGCTATCATTTCCTTGTTGGTGAGCATAAGGTCCTCTGAAATTATGAATCTGTCTAACTTTGAGGCTACTTGAGACTCTCCTCCTCTTTTATTGTTCCAAGTAAAGAGACCATTACTCATGTCAATATCAACAAGCTTCATATTATCTATAAAAGTTTGAAAAGCTGTAGAATCTCTGCTTAAAGTTCTGGTTCCCCCTTTTTTCTCTGAAAGTGATTTGATCATGTTGAAGTCCCCACACAATATCCATGTTACATCTACATGTCTGTCTCTAAGCTCCATAAGAGAATCTAGAAACCTGAGTTTGTCATCCACTCTTTGAGGGCCATATACATTTGTGACCAGATAGGTCTCCCACTGGCTGTATAACCACTGATAAATAATTTCTAGATGCCTCTGCATCTATTATACCAATCTTTTGGGGGTTCCAAAGAGTAAGTATGCCCCTGCTGTGTTATCTTCTTTAACTTCTAGAAACTCAAATCTGTTGAGCCATTTGTTGTGAATTTCTTTTTTTTTTTGAATGGAACATTTAGTTTCCTAGATAAAGATCATATCCAGAGCTTTTTGTTTCATTCTATTACTAAGAATTCTTTGTTTTCTTTTACTACCTAGACCTCTGATATTCCAAGATGTAAACTTCATTATTAAAGATTCGTAAATGAGTAGCTGATTAGATCTTCATCTTAGTTGAATCTATCATTAGCTTTCCACATTCCATCAACAACTCATTCTACTTTTTCCTGCCTCTTTTCTTTCCTAGGTTTCTGGGTGTTAATCCAAGTGTGATTTTCATAGTTTTCACACCTTCATTGCCATGCCTTTCATTTTTTCTTTGTTTGTCGAGCGATTTACCCTGAGTTTTCCATAGGAACAGTTGTTGTACTCTATTGAACTCTTCTTGCGGTAATGAGTCTACCCCCTTCATGGTCCCCTGTTTCAATAACCCTTCCAAATCTAGGTTTTCCCTGTCAAGAATCTCCTGCAATTCATGATCTTCCATTTCCATCTCACTTTGGTTCATTTCTTGGTCCATCTGTTGTTCTGCATCGCTCAGTATAGTCTCTTTTTGTTTGTTAATATCTTGTGTTTATACTCTGTCTTCTTCTTTTTCCTTCTCCATTGGGCTTCCTTCCATTACCTAATCTACTTTTGTTATCTCTTCTTCTTCTTCTAGTACTTGGAACCTATTCAGATTAGTCTATTGCCTTTCTGTTTGATGTTGCTTTCTCCCCCTCTTGCCCCCTTTTCCTCCATGTTCCACTTTGTGAAAGCCTTCAGTATCTTTTAATGTGGTCGCTTTACTTCTGTTCTCTATTTTACTGAGAAGGCAGTCTCTAAAAAGGTGCCCATGCTCATGGCATCTCCAACATCTGAAAGGAACATGTTCATAGTCTACTGTTTGCACCCATTCTTCATCAAAAACTTCCAAGATGACCTCATCCGATAGAGCTCCAAAGAGATCCATCTCCACACATATTCGTGCAAAGGAAGTGTACTTTCCCCTTTTGGTGGCCTCAGAAGCTTTGACAAAATGCCCTGATTTGTTTCCTATGGGAGATAATGATTTCGTTTGCCAGTGATCAAGAGGTAGACAGTAGAGTCTTACCCAGACTGGGACCGAAGTGAAAGTTTCTTGCTCAGGGACAAAATTCATCATCCACGGTTGCATGTAGAGAACTGTTGCTGCATAGAAGTAGGGCCCTCCTTCGAACACCCTGTCTTTGTCCTCAATATTTGTGAAGACCACAATAAAGAAACCCTTTGACCCAAGATGTAGGTCAATGCTTCCTTTTGGTTTCTAGTTGTATTTAATCCATGTCTGTAAAGCCTTTTCAATGGGCCATAATCCCATGAATTTATAAATGATAGCAAATGTTCGCATGTGGTCCCTATGCGCCTACAGAGCAGAATCATTTAAAACTACTCTGGGTGTGACCTCAGCTTTGGGTTTACATGTCCCCTTTTGTGCTTTGCTTTTCACTTCTTGTTCCTTGTCTTCTTCCTCACTATCTTTATTGTTGTTATTCTCCCTTGACTTGTTTAATTCTTGCTCCTCTTCCGTGTTCCTTATTCCTTCTCCTGAAAGACCTCTGACACTCTCTAATGGTTTCTTACCTCGACTAGCCATTGCTTGCCTGTAGGAGGGAGTGGAGCTCCCTCCTTTGCACCCTTCCATGGATCTCTACACCTGCAGACGCCTGAAAACCCTAGTTTTTCGACCCTCCCGTCGGCTCCTCCGTCTCCTCGTCCCAGTTGGCCAAACCTCGATCACATCTCAATAAATTTTCATCTCCAAAATTTACTTACTTACATATTTATTTGTTTATTTATTTCATAAAGTTTTTACTTATTTATTTATTTATTCATTTCATGAAGTTTTTTTTTTATTCTTAAACCCGACAATAATTACAACCCTTTATATATTTTTATTTAACAGAGTTTTTACTTATTTATTTATTTCACAAAGGTTTTTTTTGTTATTCATAAACCCGACAATAATAACAATCCTTTATATAAAGATGAATTACA